>JAAIXI010000219.1:2565459-2750613 GCA_013403645.1 Heliconius nattereri | reverse complement strand
AGTCGGCAAATATCAATTAGTTGGCTATTTTTTACTATAGATAAACATTTTGCGGCGCGGAACAAAGCAAACCAAATGCAATAAAATTATTGTCGAAGATGTATTGTTTCTCAATGCAATAAAAGTGCAGATGGCACTTTTTGAACATATTACTTAGTTACTTACCTTTCGTTTTGGAGTAAAGACGTATTTACTTGACAAAAATGAAGATGTGTTTTTTGTGCGACAGGAGTGAAAATGTGATAGAATTTAACGAGGAATCTCTCCAAAAGTGTAAAATTATGTTATTGTTTCACAAATAGTGACACAATGCACGGTTAAAATTTACAGTCGGCATTACGATTAATTGTCGAATTTTTTTTTTATTTTTTTTCAATTTGTCGAATTTTTTTTGCTAGCTTAGTTTTGTTTATTATACTTAATATTATTAAAATCATCATTTAACAGGTGAACAATTAGAATAAACATTGATTTTAAGATTGACCTTCTATTATATAATATTCTACTTTAAAACATAAGGCAGAAGGCGCATTTCATCGTCTATTCTCGTAGTCAAACGGAACCGCAATAAAATATTTCAAACGCTGGCAACCCCAGTTTGTGGCAGGAATTTTTCAGGCAACCCTGTTTTATAGTGTTCAGAAAAAAATAAGCTTTAATTTGATATATAATTCATTAAAAAAACACATGAGTGCAAATTATTAACATTTAGTGACATGCTTAAACCAGGCAACCCTAGACTTGCGGCAGACTGAGAGCTGGCAACCCTTAATTTTCCAATTCCTTATGCGATTATCTTTCAAATGATGTGCGATTCATATAAAAAACGTATGACTGCAATTTTCTCCAAAAACGAGTTACGAAAAAATGTAATTAAAGGTGATTGCGGCAGGATTCTTCCAGGCAACCCAGGTGTAATCTGTTCTACTAATCATGTATTATTCATTAATATAGGTTTAATTAAGAAAACTCGTATATGCAGAATTCAACGCCTGGATCTCAGTCTAATAGTGAAATATTCCAAATCTGTTATGTATTTTTATAAAACTGTTTAATTTTCTTGTGTGCCATATTATCATACAATAAAACTTAATATAAGTAACAAAAAAAACAATTCAGTGAATTAATAAAAAATATAATTTTGTTTCCCTCTTTGTACGCGTTTTAGAGGCATTAATAAAATAGAATATAGTGTATGGCAAGCTATGAATTTTCCGAAACGAATGTGCATAAAATTCTTCCTGTATGTTGTCCCCTTTGTTTTAATAGCTTAAACTTTTGCATACAAATATGTGACTGCCTTTCATTCGAATTTAGTCACTTTTAATTAATATATTATATTAATTTGTATTATGTTACTATACCTTTAAGTTTAGTTTAGAATGTAGATAAAAGTGACAATAAAATCGACTGGTGGTGGGTTCAATCAACACTAGAGAAGATGAAATATTTATTTAAATTAATATTTTCATTTCTTCGCTCTGGTGTCGAAGCAAATTGAGCGGCTCCCGAATTTGGCGGAACAGAGTGTCTTAACACTAGGGTCGTACTGCCAACACTGCTGTGTGCGAGATACAGCGTGAAGCTGACAATAATTGTAAAGCGCCTATTATTTTGTAATATCAAATATGTTTATTATTTCAATTGATATTGTTTCTGTACAGACATCATGTCCATTCCATTTTGTAAGCTGTAAGATTTTGCCAGAAACCAAGAGTAGACAAAGAGATTCTAAATCACACTCCGATCTCCGTTTTCCATAAGGAATCAAAACATTGCAAGTTCAGTCGCGAAATTCAACGCCATGTTAAATCTTAGCTAAGCAGATAAGTGTAAATAATTTAAATATAATCATTCCCTTGAATGAGATAGAACCCACATTACAGTCACGACGGTCTATTATTTTGTAAAATTAGTCAATTTTAATGACATATAATTCAAAGGCCGTTATGGCGCAGGGCAAGCATGCTTGTGCCTCACAACTGTAAGCGCGACGGTAATAGGTTCCAACCCCGTTCAGAAATTCCGTTGAAGAATTTGTCGGAAAGTGGAGAACGGAAGTGTGTTAATGAGAACGGGAGTGTCTTAACACTAGGTTCCTAGGTTCCCTCTGCCTACCCTGCTGCATGCGGGAAAATTTAAGTTTCTATCTTTTTGATTAACTATAGATGGTTTTGGAAATATATAACATTTTATTTAGCTTTCATCTCAGTCAATTTTTTTTATTAAAAAAAAATACGTAATCTATATCTATAAAAGGATTTGTCCTCACTGACTGAGGTAAGACGCACGCACAGCCGTAACTGCTAATGGTAGAAACATGAAATTTGGACAGATGTTTACTTTCGTAATCTGGACATCCACTAAGAAGGGATTTTGAAAATTCTTTACCTTAAAGCGGTGAAATAGGTTGAAAGTTTGTATGGAAAAAAAATTAAATCGACACCGATTTTTATAAAAATAGAAATTCAGACTCTTAAAAATATTTAATTGAACACGTATTTTACGGTTTTTTTAAATTTACCCCTTAAGAGGGTCAATATGGGGTTGAAAGTTTGTATGGAAAAATCTTTAAATCGCTACCGATTTTTATAAAATTTTAAACTTCGACTCTTAAAAATATTTCATTAAATACATGTTTCGTGGTTCATTTAAATTTATAGGGGTTTTAGGGGTGCAAATAAGGGGTTGAAAGTTAGTATGGAATAAAGATTTTTCCATGATTTTTCCACGTATTTCACGGTTTTTTTTAAATTTACCACTTAAGGGCGTCAAAAAGGGGTTGAAAGTTTGTATGGAAAGATCTTTAAATCGCCACTGATTTTTATAAAATTTTAAACTTAGACTCTTAAATAAATTATAAGCAAAGAATCATTTTTAGAAAAAGCTTTTATTTAAACGCTCTAAAAAGGAAAAAAATAGAACTTGTCTTTTAAATTTTAACTATCAACTTATAACCTCATTGTACAAAATTTATATGATCATAAAAGCTTGTCGCGTTAATAAATATTTAATGAAATTGAAACTGTAAAAATTTAAACTTAGCAGATTTTACAAAATTAAATTAGTACTAGTTTATTTACACAAGTAAATTGCGCGACATTTCACCTAAACCCACATACATACATTGCAAGTGAAATAAAAGCTTTTTAAATATATCACTGAACACATGTTTCGTGGTTTATTTTAATTCATCCCCTAGGGGTGTAAATAAGGTGTTCAACCCCTTATTTTACTTTTTAGTTTATATGGAAAAAAATTTAAATCGCCACTGATTTTTATAAAATTTGAAATTGAGACTCTTAAAAATATTTCTTTGAACACGTGTTTCATAGTTTATTAGAATTAACCCCTAAGTAATAAGCAGGCGAAGCTGCGTGCGTCCGCTAGTAAATATATATTTTAATTTAGTAGGCAAAGTAAGAAATGTTCTTGCTAATAAATTAAAACAATGATACACACAACTGTAGATCTGCTCTTATGATTTACGTACGTGTTATAATTTATACGTAGTAGCGCATTTTCTTTGCAAAAAAGGCTAATTATTAAATAAGAATTAACCAGTCTTGTCGCATGAAGTTATTATCTTTCTCAAAGTAAGAATTAATTATAAAGTGTCAAGTCAAGTGCGAGTCAGACTCGCCCACCGGGTCTTCCGTACCAGTTTCAGGATTGTAAGTCAACGGGAAGTACTACTTATGAGAGTTACCAAACTTTAAAAGCGGGCATATGCGCTCATTTTGTATGATATTCACTATAAATATAAGTTTGCAATGTTTTTTTTTCTATGAAATTTCTATAAATTTTCACTTTTCGGATTTTTTTCATCATTTGTATTTTACAAATTTTGCCAATTTTGTACAATACAAATAAAGAAAAAAAATTTGAAGTTGTCAAGTTTCATAACTGTAGATCCACGGGTATCCGGGTACGGATCCCCATATCACGTTGATTAATATGGCGAATTTCATACAAAATGCAGCAAAAACGATGCCTTTAAATTTGATTTTTTCTAGTCTCTAAAGAGCCGTAAACTTGAATATGTTATAATTTTATCTTGATACCTTCACACGATCTCGAGATAAATTATTTTGACAGACAGACAGCCGGACGGACAACATAGTGATCCTATAAGGGTTCCGTCTTTCCACTTGAGGTACGTAACCCTAAAAATTCCATAAATTAATTTACCCAGTTTGTAAATTTTATTTCCTTTAGTGACATGATGACAAATCCAGTCCTGGTGCTGGTTTGTGGGTTCGATCTCCACTCGAGGAAATGAAATATTTATTTCAGTAGCATTCTTAGCACTAGTTTCCTTCTGCCTAGCTCATATAAAAAACATGATGAACAAAGAATTTTAATTATTTTTATATTTACCGCTCATACTGAAAAAATACCTATAAATATGTTGAATATTTGACTTTAAAGTAACAATAAATATTTTAACATACATCGTCCCGCGTCGCTTCTGCGTCACGACGGTGACATAAATACATTAAAACAATTCAATAACTTATCGTAAAAAATAATACAATGCAAAGAAACAATATCTTCATAAATTATATATTTTCATAAATTTCTCTTGTTTCATATTAGCTTCTCGCTGTATCCCGCACATAGTAGGGTCGCCAAATGGAACCTGGTAACCTAGCCTAATTTGTTTTTAATATTATTTTATTACAACCAAAAAAAAAATCAAAAAAAAAATCATCTACTCTCCTACTAGATTATAAAAGGTATATTTATTAAATATTTCAGAATTTTCCAGTTTTATAATAAGAACATATGGACTAATGACGTTGATGTGGAAATAATACACGTGATAATATTATATTTATAACCGAATCCGCTTAATTGCATTAAAATATTACGGTCATTATTCGGAAGTGCCTGCATTGTTTATGCATGAAAAGAATAATAATCCATACCTATATTAGATTTTTAAAGTAACTCTGTCTGTCTGTCTGTCTGTCTTTTACGCAATCAGGGCCAAACCGCTAATTTAATTGTGATAAAATACTCATATAGAGATACTTGAGGGTCTCGGGATGAACATAGGATACTTTTTTTTCTCATATTTGTAATATTTTCGATATATACCAATATATTAAAATACTTATTAATTTGACATGCAATTTATTCCGCCATGTTAATAACAACTGTCGCTATGCGACCGTTGCTAAGCAACGATTTGCAAAGTTTGTTGTTAGAAAACGTCACCCAAAATGAGCTTGCTTAACGCATCTCTCTGTTGAAAACTGAAAATAATTTCATAAATATATTTCATAAGTATTCGTATAGTTCAAGCGGGCGTAGCGGCGTTCGGGTCCACTAGTAATTAAATAAAATAAGAAACTATAAATAATATTATAATTTTTTTTGGTCTACCTTAATTTGATGTTTTTCTTTGGTGTTATTTTCTGGTAAACTCACCGGCTGCTGATATTTGAATATAATAATTCTAATGGGACAAATCTAAAACATTTCAAGCCATCCTAGCTCAATGTTTAAATTATTTATTTTCATTTTGCCTTTAACGTTTAGACTTTACGTCTTCTCTGTCAACCCCGCTTGCGGGATTATGCATGAAGCTGAAAAATAAAATTAAAGGAAAAAAATCTTTCTTAAGATCAAACTTTCATTATTTGTTAATAAAATGAACTAACTCGCATCCTTTTGCTTTAATATAAAAAAAAAGGAATATTCGCGAATGTTATATTCTGTTTGTTTTCCAATAAAAAATAAAACCATGTTACTATATGGTATTTAAATATGGTAAATAAATAATAAGAAAGGAACACTAAGACAGGTTTTAATTAATTTATTCTAATATCTTATTTTATCTTTATATTCATAAGGTTAATATATTTTTAGTAAGTAGTAAAATTTAAAGGTTAGTGCAGTGTTTTGTCACCTAAGCTAGAACAACTTTAGAAAAAAAATATAGAGGATTAAGAAAAACTTTTTTTATTTTATTTTTTTTATAAGACAAACGAGCGTACGGTTCCCCTGATGGTAAGTGATCACCGCCCTCGAACTCGTGTAGCACCAGAGGAGCTACAGGTACCTATTTTCTATATTCATCATAAAATTGTAAAGGATCGATATGTATAATTGGTGGCATTGAAAAACGTAATAAGTATATCCAAAAACAATTATTCATATTTTTGTCTGTTTGTTTGTACTTTTGTTCACGCTGTATCACGCATACAACACTATAGGCAAAAGAAACCTAGTGCTAAGACACTCTTTTCCTTCTGATATCATCTTCATCTTTTCTTCTTACTTCTGATATCATTTTCTTAATATGCCAATGTGCTGAAATATAATGTTTTTTTTAGTAATACATATAGTTAGGGTAGGCAGAGGAAAAATGGGAACCTATTGTTAAAATACTCCGTTCCCCACTTTCAGCAGAATTTTGGAGGCAGATGGCGACTGTCGCAGTCTTTTGCTCGGACGTGGACGGCCTTATATTATATTTACATATGTATATCATATCACTGTCTATATTTATAGCTATTTTATCGTACAATATATCGTCTTAGTGCAGGGGCACAAGTGTTTGACTATAACGCCACCGGCGACGGTTGTCGGTTCAATCGGTGTAATAAATTGTTGTGTATTAATAATTTATCACCCCGAACATTTATTTACTCTGCCACCAAAACCATAGCCCGACGTTGAGTTCTGCCACTCAACTTCCAATGTCTCAAAAAATTCGACGGTAACTGGGGAAGTGTCTTAACACTAAGTTCCCTCTGCCTATTGTACTGTGTGCGTGATACAGCGTGAAGCCAATTTTTTTTTATACATATAAAGTAATGTTTTCAAACATAAAATTCATAATTTTTTCATGTTATTCAAGTTATGCAATTTTATTTATTTGCTACAATACTTTAAACTTAACAAATTATATTAACACTAGAAGCGCCGCCGTCATCATGCACGTCTGCCAATCCCATGGCTGGCGGGGACAAGTGCTAGTCGAGCGTAAAAGGAGGATTCGCGCCGACTGGCAGGTGTCCAGGGACGCTAGCCTCAAACGAAAGCTCAATAAACTCATTGAAGACATAAGGGCCGCCCTTGAAGACACAGCGACCGACGCGTGGGACCGGCGAATTGCGGAGGCGCACGACGACCAGCCCTCGCTCAACAAACTATGCCGCCAGATAACAAAGAAGAAATCTCCGGTGAGACCTCTTCTCCACCCGGACGGGACCCTCCGCTACTCGGCGAGCGACAGAGCGGAGATCATGGCGGACTACCTGTCAACTCAGTTCAGACCCCCAGCGAGCGTCCGGGGCGCCATGCGGCTATAGAAGCCGAGGTCGAAAATCGCCTGCGCTCTCCTCTTCGACCATTGCCGCCACCACCCTTCTTCTCACCATCATCTGTAAAGAAGTAGATCCAACGCTTGAAACCGAAGAAAGCCCCTGGCAAGGACGGGGTTACCAACGGGGCTCTCCGACACCTCCCGCCGAAGTACATCGCCAGCCTCACCAGACTCTTTAGCGCCATTCCGCGCCTGGGTTACTTCTCTCAGGCGTGGAAAGGGGGTCTGGTGATCACGATCCCCAAGCCCGGGAAGAACACGTGACACCCAAAGATCTACCGCCCCATCACCTTATTGAGTTCCACAGCCAAACTGTTCGAGAAGCTTACCCTCCCGCTTCTCATGCCGCACCTACAGCCGCGGCCCGAACAGTTTGGCTTCCGCAGTGGACACTCAACCACGCTACAAGTGGCAAGAGTCCTCCACTTCGCCGCTGCTACTTTCAACCGGAAGGAGAGCCCAGCAGCAGCATTCCTGGATGTGGCCAGCGCCTTCGACCACGTTTGGCACCCTGGACTGCTCCTCAAGATTCTCAACGCCGGCATGCCTCACCACCTCGCTCTCGTCCTAGCGGCCTTCCTCCGTGGCAGGACTTTTCGTGTGAGAGTTGAAGGTAGCATCTCCAGGAGACACCTAGCCACAGCAGACGTGCCGCAGGGCAGCACCTAGTCCCCGGCGCTTTACTCCAGCTACACCGCTGACGTTCCGACTATCCAGGACACCACGCTGGCTTTGTATGCGGACGACATCGCCCTCCTCACCAAATCGCTCAACCTCTCTTACGCCACCGTCAAGCTCCAACGGGCCCTCAATCTGCTGCCTAACTGGCTTGCGGAGTGGAGGCTCACCATCAACGTCAGCAAGACTCAGATCGTCTTCTTCGGATCGCATCTCTAGTTGCCTCCTCCGCTCAGTCTACAGGGCCAACAGATCCCTTGGAGCCCCCACGCCACCTACCTGGGAGTGGTGATAGATAGGAGGTTGACCATGACGGGGCACATCCGCAAAGCTGCCAGCTTCGCCAAGACAGCGCTGTTCCTGCTGCGTCCTCTCCTTCGTTCGCACCTGCCGCTGCGAATAAAACTGGCGCTCTATAAACATACGTGAGGACTCGCCTCACATACGCGCCACCGGGGTGATACTCCCTTGCCAGCCCACGCCAACGAAACATCATGCAAGTGGTCCAAAACTCTGCCTTAAGGCGAGTCACCCAGGCCCCTCGGAGAAGTAGCGCCTTCACAGCCACAACCCGAAGACGCACCTATTTTAATAGATGCAGAGTGAAACTCGGCAATAGGGACTCTCCCCTCGCTCCCTCATGGTGAGCAAGAAGGAAGAATACACAAATGGTGGGTCATTTTTATCCCGGCATTATTATTTTATTATTTGAGGGTATAATTTAACATATTTTCATGCCTCGGGGACGAGGTGGAGGTGAAAGGGCGATACGGGGGCGGAAAAAAATTGAATAGTAGGTTTAGCAGTCAATGCTTAAGTTTTTAGGGTTCTGTAGCTTATAAGGAAACGAAAACCCCTATAAGATCATTTTTTTGTCCATCCGTCTGTCTGTGCCTTTATCTCAGGAATGCTTGGAGAAATCGAGTTGATATTCATATGAGTATATGAAAACGTGTATTTCGACAATATAAAGGGAATCAAATTAATAAGGTACTTTCAGTTAACTTACAATTATGAAATTTGGCAGCTAGCATCTATATGTAGTACTAGTACAGGAAAAAATCTGAAAACTATACATTTATGTATAAATCTTAAAAAATAATAGCCTGAAAAGTGGGGTAAAATTGGTGTCAATACTAAATTTTGCCGCTAGTTCAAGTGAGGTATCAGATGAAAGGATGACTAAGCTAGGCTTGAATTTCAGAAAAACACTCGATACCAAATGTGGGCAATTGTAGGGTAGGTAGAGGGAACCTGGGAACCTAGTGCTATGCACTCCGCTGGCATTTTCCGCCGAATTCTGGAGGCATTACCACGCAATGTTATTAATCATCTGTGATGTATCACTGATGAAGAATATATTAATGCATTACTTGGCCTAATAATAATATTAACTAATTTCATTAACTTATAATTTTGTAAGAGTTATTCAGTTAGTTGTCACGACCTTAGAACGTATTTGAAATATTTGATTTTTTCTTTGTGTTTTTGGTTTTTTGGTATTTTTATGTTTGTTAAGGAATAAAAATTGATTATTAAAGATGGTCTACATATTTTACGAATTATTTTAATAATATTTTTTTGTATTATACCAACAATCAACATAATAAGTAGAATGGGACAAATTTGTCATGACGGCGGTTCAAGGGGGTCTCAATCTTCGGCACTTCTAGTGTTAAAATATAACATTATATTAACAATTAATATTACGTTACAATTTTAGAATTCGCTTTCATTGTAATAAGCATAATATTAGCTAAATGATATAATATTACAATAAAGAAAATAAATCAAGAAAGACCGTCCCAAATTAACAACTGTTTTCATCAAAGTACCTAATATATTTTAAAATCAATTTGGGGAAAGAGAGCAATTTCAATTGGAAACCTTGAGGCTAAAATTGGATTTTCGCTATGTATTCATTCACAAATTATAACAACTGTCAATGGTATTTAAATTAAGAAATTACACAATTTTCATCTTGACCGACTTTGCGGAAAAAAAAATTAGGACGTATATGGACGTGATGTCTGCATATTGCATTTGTATTGATTAAAACACGTAGGTGCTTGAATTACTTTAATTAGTACAAAATATATTTCGCCAAATTGCTTCAGTCGTTTGAGAATTTTCAAGGCAATCCATGGGAAAGGTACTCGAAAAATAATAAATATATATTTATTTTTTAGCTTCACGCTGTATCCCGATCATACAGGGATAGGCAAAGGGAACCTAGAAACCAATTGTTAAGACACTTCCGTTCCCCACGTTCCACCTAATTCTGGAGACGTCGTGTGTGTTGAGTGGCGGAACTCAACGCAGCAATATGTAAAATTTGTGTATTTATTTCATATCTTTATCAAGATAAGCTTCGTGTAAGCATTTGACAGATGCAAATTAAACAGTAGCAGGAGACAGCTGAAAGGCAGTAGTGTCATCGGAGCGGACCAAAACAGTCGCTACGTATCTACTTAACTGCCAATCCATAGCCGCACGCGCCACCGCTCGCTCGCGACTGTTAGTTCTAAACTCGCGCGATTTTCATAATAAATATATACGTTTTTTTTTTATATATACAGACGTCAGTGTAATAAAACATATTGGTGTAGTATGTTAAAAGCAAATGAACTGGCCACTGAAAATTAGTAATCAAAATGACGTTGCGGGTCGAGGTGCCCGGAGAAAAGATCGTGAATATAAATTCTTCAAAGGAAACAACTTATGAGAAAGATATCATAAAACCTGAAACAAAATTAAATGGCAGATTAAAAGAATATATTAAAAAAACATGGAGCTTAAAATCGAGAGTGACAGTGGAACCATACGTTATATGTTACGTGTTACCGAGTGTTTTAGCGGGATTGGCTGTTCAAAATTTGTGCTTAGAAAAATCATGTCTAGTGAATTTAAAGTACGACGAGCAGACTTGCCTGCATATAATGCAGGGACGCACACACAATTATACGGAAGAAGAGAAAAATGTGCAAAAGATGGTAGCTGGTATGACTGCTTGGAGTTTTCCATTGCAGACCGCTCTACCTGGCATATTGACGCTTTTCGTCGGAGCTTGGAGCGACCGCACAGGAAACAGGAAAAGTTTTATGGTACTGCCTATATTGGGAAAATTGATATCAATTTTCGGCATAATTCTGAGCACAGTATTTTTCCTTCAAGTTGGTCTCAATGAAACTGCCTTAATTGAGGGTCTTCCACCAGCTCTGGCTGGCGGCCGCGTCGCCATGACTATGGCTGTGTACAGTTACATCACAGATATTACTAGTGATTCTGAACGGACTTTTCGTTTAGGAATTATAACTGCTATACTGACTCTTAGCAGGCCTATAGGGCTCGCGCTTAGTGGAATTATGACGAGACGTTTTGGCTATTATGGTGTTTTTACAGTAGCATGTTTTTTCTATATGACTGGGTTCGTATACATCCTCGTACGTTTGAAGGAGAAGACAAAGAAAAAAATAGATAGTGATGAATCCAGGACAGTATTTACAATGTTTTCAGTGCAGGATTTTGTGGCTACGGTGAATGTGGCCTTCAAGAAACGACAAGGCTCCAGACGTTTGCAAATTATATTAGTCATGTTTGCGTATATGTTCATCGTTGGACCAGTCCTAGGTAATATATATTTTATTATAATTTATATATATTTTTAACAGCAATTGTGTAGTACTTAAATAATAGCTGCGGTATACTGTTGGTAACAGTTACAGCTGAACAATCAAAAGTATCATATCGTCGCTATAAAACATACCACATGTGTTCGGCTCACTTATTTTTATTTTCGTTTTACGATCAAATGCAAATTTCCATTTTCTTTTATTATTGACAAATCGAAAAATAGCTCTGAGCAGGTACGAAAAATATTAGGTTAATAAATATTTCGTATATTTGTATTCATATAAATATACAATTATTTAACTAAATTAAAGATATGTAATTCATAATAAGCTAAAAATATTTATATTTTTTAAAATAAAGTGAAACCAGTTTATCATTTATTACTGCAATAGGTTACAAAGATCCGTTGGTCAATTTCATTTTTGAAATCAATTATAGTATTTTCGACATCACTCAAATTAAGTTCAAGTTAACAAAGTAATTCTTATTACTCATTACTTATATTGTAATGAGGTAACTCATATAATATAAGTAATGATATTTAAGGTTTATTTTCGACTAGTATGGGGAAACCGGAAATTTTAATACCACCTATATAATATTTATTTGATGAGTATGATATTTTCATATCGATTTTGAAGTTGTTTTTTCAAAGGAAATAAAAGAAAAGAATTTTTTTAAAAAAAGGCTGCAGTATTATAAGTAGGTATTACAATTTCGCCACTGTGGACCGGTCGCACTACTTAATCGGTCAGAAAATGTGGACATCTCTCGAGAGAAACGAATTCGAATCCCGTTGTCATTGGACTTTCTGTACGGCTCTTGCACATACTTAATTGTAAATTCACTTTATTTTATGGCAATGTCAATGTTTGTTAATAGTTAAAGTTTAACCCAAGAAATAAAAAGAAAATAATTTCTTTAGAGAAATATAAAATCAGATATTCCTATATAATTATATATATTTCATTTTAAAAATAAACATATTTTTTGTTTTGAGGCCAGTCTGGTCGCGTAAACGCGACTGGTTGTGTTTTCGATCCCTACTCGAGGAAATGAAATATTTATTTAAATGTATATTTCCATTTCTTCGCTTTGGTGTCCAAAAGCGCGGCGTTAAGTTCCGCCACTTAACACGCATTGCCTCCAGAATTCGGTGGAAAGTGGAGAACGGAGTGTCTTAACACTAGGTTCCCTGCGGGATACAGCGTAAAGCTGATTTATTTTTATCATTTTTCTTATGTTCGTAATATTTTTCATACTATCAGGCACTGAGAACAAGAAGTAACTGTTGAACATGTGTCATCTCAGACATGACAAAGAACTGTACGAGCCACTTAAATATCTTTGTTTACTATTTACTAAGTAATTATTATCGGGGGTTAAAGTTCGTACATGACAGATCAGTGTGCTATTAAATTATCTATTAGATATACATATATTTGTTGAAATAATAATAAATCTATTAACTAAATTGTGTATGTAAAGTTTGGTATAAAGAGTTTTAAGCTGAGAGTTGAAATTTAGCTTCTCGCTGGATTAACTCAAATAGCAAGCTTGGAACGAATCCATCAATGAAATAAAACTTTAAAACTATAATTTTTTAGAGTTCTGTATCTCTAAAGGAATAAATGGAAACCATATAGTTCTGTATTTCTGTCCGTCTGTCAAGACCATAAACGGTTAGGTCTACGGTCCCTTAAAGCACAGAGAACAATCAAGCTTCTAAATCAACGCTATCAAAAGATACGAACATTAATGCATCGATTTTGCTGCATTTTATACGAAATTCGCTGCACTATGAATATTTATAGTGATGACTCACAAATACAAATAATAATAATAATATTTAAATTTTTAAACCTATATTTATACTTTGGCTCCAACAAAATGAATGTATACGCCCGCAAACTTAATTTTATTAAGTTTATTCGCTGCGTGATTCTCTATCTTATTTCCCGTAGACTTACAATGAAATGATGAAATCTGGCAATATAAATAAAGAAAAAATAGATGTTAACATTTTTATTACAGATTAAAATGACTAATAATTATTTAAGATACTACTAACTGCATACTTAAGCTTGTCAACTTTCATAAATTGTACTACCCTGTTAACATACAATCCTGAAATTGGTACGGAACCCTCGATAGACGAATCCGCCTCGTACTTCACAGGTTTATTTTATAAAAAACAATCAAATTTTTAGAAACAGCGTCAAAAAGCTGGAACCTCATAATTAGTAAAAAGTATATAAACATTAATACTAAACTTGTTTTAGCGGGGTGAATGAAGGTTAACAAACCGATTTAGGGTATCTCAGCCATAAAATGTAAATAAACATATTAAATCTTACCGCCTAATATAGAAATACTACATTTTAATGTTTTAAATTATCTTAAGCTTTTATCATTATTTTCACTAAAGATGTATCAACAAAGAAAAAGAAAGAGATATTTATTATTAATCATTTACAAAATGGAATATCTTATACGAATACAAAGAAATAAATATTTTAATCTTCCCTGATAATAAATCTCAATATGAATAAAAACTTCCGCGTAGTGTTTGAACGGTGAAATGAAAATGAATAATATATACAATTACATTAAAATACCAAAGCTTATAGTAACGAATATTTGTTATATACAAGTATCAATTCTATTTTTTAAAGTGATTTGTGTATGGTGGCTTTGCACCCTTAACGGTAGATTCAAATATAAATAGAACCATTAATATCGGTCCATGTAATCAAAAGTTCTGAGGTAACAAACAAACAAAAAATACAGTCGAATAGAGTACCTCCTCCTTTTACAGCAATCGGTTAAAAACTGAATTCCTTATCTTATCTCTTTATTTTATTATAGTACTAATATATGAAAAAGTGTATAATAACAATTTCTAAATTAATTTCACTTAAAAAAGTCTAATTTACTATTGGTTTTTTTTTCATTTTTTATGGCACTTTATACTTTTAATGTGTAACTGTGAACACGACGAACTTGTGTGAAAATAAAAAAAAATCTAAGAATATCTAATTTATTTATTCTTAGATATTGTATTTTCTACTTTTAACATTTGCGTATACAAGAATAGGTGACGACAGTATGTATGAATAAAGATAAGTGTTATATTATAGCCTAATTGGTTACATAGTTAGATAAACAATTTCATATAAATATCAAACTGGTATTAACTGCATTTAATAAATAACTCTAATAGGTCAAGTTAATCTATATATATATTATTTTAATGGTTGTTCATATAAAACTTAAAATTATATGGGGAAATCATTTAGCAAATTATTTTATGAAATTATAAGTGCTAAACAAATGAACATATGAGGACTTTTTTCAGCTTCATGTATAGGTAGCCTAGTGTTAAGACACTCCGCACTCCACTTTTCTCGAGACATTGCGGCAGATACAGTGCCACTGCCTAGAGAGTGTAAATATCGTAAAAGTAAAAGGAAAATGTCCATAAATTATATCATTTAATATGAAATATATGAAAGAGACATAGGACAACTATTAGGACATTTATAGCTTCTAGGCCCTACGTGACCTATCTGACTAGAATATAGTGATAATGTACAATTAACTAATAACTCACGTTTTTGTAACGATTGTTTTCTATTCAAAACAATAAAATTTCTATTTCTGTTTTAGCTTCAGTGATAACTAGTGTTAAGACACTCCTTACTCCACATTTTGCCGGATGCAAAGAGCAATTCACTCTGTAATCCATCCATCTATACATATAAATAAAATTGTCTGTCTTTGATTTTAAAGTAACCGTGTTATTTTAATAGCTTATAACCATTTACACGATTAAACGAAAGACAGACAAACTGACAACATGTCAGTTTGTCTGTCTTTCTGTTCGTCGGATTAATCTTAAATAAGTCTTAACACTAGGTTCCCTCTGTCTACCCAGCTGAATGTGAATGTATATTTATAATAGCTTGTATTTCATAAGGCCTTACCTACATCCCACGTAGATCCCATAAATGCCAGCCTTTTAGTTATACAACTAAAGCGTGGGCGAACTGAACAAATTCTAACTCGACTCTAAGAATTTCTAAACTGCAAAACAATAGAATTTTTCACATTTCTAGTTTTGATTTGTGTAATAAAATTATAACTATAAATATATGAGGGAATCTGTTTTTTGGGGGAAGTTTCGGCACTCAACGCGCAATACCTTCAGAATTGGCCGGAAAGTGGGGAACGAAAGTGTCTTAATCGAAACTGAATGTCTTAGCCTTTGGTTCCCAGATACCCTTTACCTACCCCTACCCTTCATACTGTTCAGAATTTTCATTATTTTAAACGAAATATTCCAAACGTTCAAATATAATATCTGAAGAATATAATTTGGGACAAAAGTATTAATAGAAATACACACATATACCCAAAATATGTAAATTTATATTAATTGTACTGAATGATATCTACTAATGTACTTATAATGTAAGAAAAATAAACATTATATATAATACAAGAACAAATTTTATATTAAGCAGGTTTTTCCGGTAGTTTCGGTAAAATATGGATTCGGTATGTTTGGAATATTAATGTTTTGGATAAATATATAAATGGGGTAGGAAATTTTAATATTTTATATAAGTATTTATGTAATTTAGACAGAATTGAGAATTTCTGATTAAGAAAACAGACACATTATAGAAAACAAATCTCTTATCGAAAAACTAATATATTATAGAAATTTTCATGAATATTTATTTATTAGAATATATTATAATAGTCCGGTTCCTTGCCTTTGGAGACTTCAGCCATGTTGAATACAGTGATTTTTTTATGACTAGAGATCCGCTCGCGGCTTCGCCCGCTTGAACTTTACACTACATGAACTATTTATGTACCTATTAACATGAATCACTTTTGTGTTCTAGTAATATGATGATTGCCATCTATTCTATATATTAAATTAATTAATTAGATTATATAAAAATAATGTAGCAATTATATCAAATGATATTCATATATTTTTTTTATTTATGAATCGTTTGAAATAAAACAAACACTAAAAGTTAAGGAAACTTTCCCGAGATACAATAGTGAACACAAAGGCAAATAAACATTTTTTTTTTAAATTTAGAATTTTAGAATGAATTTCATATTCTAATATATCTTCCATGTACAGACAGAAATCCATTACAATTTTAATTTAAATTTTTGCTAGAACGCTTAAATGGTGTCCAAGAAGATGACGTAAAATTTATAATAGTATACGCTTTTAAAACATACATTTTTAAACGTTGTCCACCCCTAATAGAATAAGGAAACTGTTTTCAACTAATGCAATTGTTGTCGGAAATCGAAGCCGACTCTCTCTCTCTCTAGCTCTACGTCATATATACATATATATATATATATATATATATATATATATATATATATATATATATATATATATATATATATGTATGTATGTATGTATGTAAATAAAGATAATTTTATTTTCGAACCTTAGAAGTAGGTCGATTTTTATTTTTATAAATAATTCTTTAGATAACCGTATACTCGTACATATATTTTGTTCTATTTAGCTTATCATTAACCCACATGTTCCGTCTAAATCCAAGAAATATAATTTATTTACAGAATATATTAATTATTAATCAGATATAATTCAATTGGTTCTTCATTTGGTTGTGTAATAAAAAAACTGGTCAAGTGCGAGTCCGATAATGCCACCGAAGGTTCCGTATTAATTTCAGGATTGTAGTTCAACGGGAAGTACAACTTATAAAAGTTGACAAATTAAATTTAAAGGCGTACACCTTTATTTTGTATAGAAAAAACTACAGTATAAATATGTAATGTTTTTTTTTCTGTAATTTATATACAAATTTGCATTTATGGTGTTCATTTATTGTACTTTGTTGTCGTTCTCACTTCTTACCAAATTTAATAATATTGTAGGTCCACGAATTATGTTGAAAAACTTAAGCTTGTATACGTATGCATTCAGCTTCCCGCTGTATCCCACACACAGCAGGATAGGCAGAGGGAACCTAGAATTGAGACATTGCGTTCCCCATTTTCTGACGCATTGCTTGTTGAGTGGCGGAACTGTATATCTTCTGTAAAATTCCAAACGCTTTAATTATCGTATTCTTAATTGAATATGAAGCAATTACGTACAATTCGTTTGAAAGGTTGATAATAACCCAGTAATTTGGCAATATGCCGTAATGACAATTGTCTATTGTCTAACTCTGTTATAAAACTTTTGATATAAGCAATATTGTTATAATGATAAAATGAAATGTGGCTTTCAGTGGCAATATACCTACTTATACGAATACCTGCATAAATTATATATTTATACTATTTTTCTATGAAATTCCCATTAATTTTCACTTTTAAGATTTATCCCTTTATTTCATGACTGTAAGTCTACGTAGCACCCTATAAGTTATGATTAGGCGTGTTATGAATTTCATACAAAATGCAGCAACAAGGATGCATAAATGCTCGTATCTTTTGAATGCGTTGACTTAGAAGCTTGATTTTTTCTGCGCTCCAAGGGATCGTAGACCTGAATATTGGATAGTAATTTCACCTTGACGCTTCCACGCGATCTTGAGATAATCGGATAGACGAACAATAAAATGACAATTTAATGATTTCGTATTTTATATTTTAAGGTATGGAACCCTAAAAACTAAGCGAATATGGAGATACTTTTCATATTGTTTTAATGGTGGTTGAAGCCGTAGTGTCGCAAGCGCACAAGCGTGCACTTTAATTCCCTCGCTCTGGTAACAACGCAAAGGAAGGCATTGAGTTATGCCACCCAACACGTAATGCCTCCAGAATTTAGCTGAAAGTGGAAAATGGGAGGGTCTTAATGGGAACGAAGTGTCTTAACACTAGGTTTCCTCCACCTATCCTTCTATATGTAAGAAAAAAATGTTAATTAAAGCTTTATATACAATATTTTGTAAATGTGTTTGTTCATACATGATTAGGTTTTCGTATAGGCATAATATTTGCAGATCTCAGATATGGGCTCGATGATAGATTAATAGATGTTTTATTGGAATAAAGGTGAGGCGCAGATGACGTACTGGTTCACTCGCTACAGGTTCAAATTCACCGAAATCGACTACAGCTTGTTCCTCACGTACTCCGTCCTCGTTGGCACAGTTGGTGAGTAGATTTTTTTTCTATCAGCACGTTTTTATATATGTATTTTGTAAGACAGGTAGTTTTGTAATATTGCTTTAATTTGTTTCTTTTGTTTGTAAACACAGTGTTCTAAATGGCGGTACTTAACGCCGTATATGGTTCAATTAGGCTATGAGATGGTCTAATTTTGCATTTTATTTATCGTTTAAAATTTAATTCATGTAGATAAAGCAAACCTAGATATAATAGTAGATAGTATCTAGTTATTATTATTTTTTTTTTTGCCGTATATTATTTCTTAATGAAACTACGATATATATACAAAATATACTGATGCTATTGCTATTTATTTTATATAATTGATAATTACTAAGTTAAGACCACTAAATAAGTAACCAGGTTAGTCGCGCAGTTGCACAATGTGAGACTGTGAACGGGACAGGTTGTGAGTTTTACTCCCACTTGAGGAAATGAAATATTAAATATTTCTATTGTCTTCGCTCTTGTATCTAGATAAAACGCGGCGTTTAGGTTCCCCACTCAACAGCACTAAGTTCCCTTTGCATACCCTGCTGTGTGTGGCATACAATGTGATGCTAAAAAAAAACTAGAAAAAGACTTAAAAGTTATTCAAATAAGTATCTAAAAATATAGTAAAATCAATTATTCTGTTAACAACGGAGTATAAAAATAATATACTTAGCTAAACGGTTGACTCATCGGTTACGTTACAATCACAGCATTTCAAGGGAAAAGTGTTTCTCCTTTTGGAGTTCACGGACCCGGCGTTTGCGAAACGAGATTGTCTATGAAGTCTTATTGAGACAGCTGCTTAACTTTCCTGTTGATTTCTACTGTCTACAGTAGGGTAGGCAGAGGGAACCTAGTGATAAGATATTCCGTTCTCCATTTTAGTCTGAATTCTGGAGGCATTGTGTGCAGAGAAACGGAACACAACGCCGCGGTATGCGTTTACACCAGACATATTTAAATAAATATTTAATTTCCTCGAGTGAGGATCGAACCCACAAGCTATCCCATTTACAGACACACATTTTTACCCCGGTACCACGACTGGCCCAAGTCTATTATTAAAATATTTAATATAAGAAAATAATTATATTAATTAAGATATTTTTTCTGGAAAGACCATAAATATTTAATGTGGTAAGTTAATTTGTTGAAAAAATGTCATTATATTTCTCCCTAATTTCTTAGTTAGAGGATAATTACTTAAATATGTATTTGTATACGAATATGAGACAAACATTTACTTTTAGATAAACATTTCCTGTATATAATTAATTAAAATTATGAAATTAAATATTTGTCCATAAATTACTTTTATATTGCTCTCTAGTTTCTTATTAACAGTATATTTTAATATTATTTCAAATAATGTAATATTAGTGATTAAGACTTTTGTTTTAATATCTCTTGGAATTGTTTTTGTTTGTTTTAAATAACTTTATTTTTTAAGTTGCATAGCAATGTCAAAACAAAAGAAACTTAAAATTACATAATAATAAGATTTTGTTTCCTTTGATACATTATACTTATATATTAAATTTATTTATTGAAAAATACTATTTATGTTATTAAGTTGGCACGTTGACAGACTTGACAATGCTTAAAGTAATTGTAATTACATACGTTGGCACATAAATTGAGTCAACCATTTTTTCTGCTTTTTTTTTAAATTCACGCTGTATCCCACATATAGCAGGGTAGGCAGAGGGAACCTAGTGTTAAGACACTCCGTTCCCAACTTTATGGCGAATTCTGGAGGCATTGACACCAGAGCGAAGAAATGGAAATATAAACGTAAATAAATATTTCACTTCCTCGAGTGGGGATTGAGCCCACAACTGTCGCGTTACAGTATACACTATTGTGCCGCTGCGCCACTAAGGCCTTTTTTAAATATTTTCTTACATATTTCATCATCTAATGATGGTTTTCGTTTGTTCTCTATGTTTACTTCAAGATATTATACTTCCTTTTTCATATTAGTCATTATCTAGTACACTGATAACATCACTGAATTATAAAAGAAAATGAATGAATCAAGTAGGTATTATGTATTACAAATATTTATTAATTTCGTGGGAATTTCCCAAGAGGGAATGTTATTGTAATTTACATAACTCATTTATGTTATATTTAGTTAACTGGTAAATGGGTTAGATTTTATTTTTATCAAAGATTTTTTTTCTATTGAAAATATTTTCGTTTCACCATTTCAATAAATTCGCTTAGTGCTTCAAAATCAGTAATAAAATGATTTTACAGTAGATTTTCCTATGTCCTTAGAAAATGCGTGATATTTACATTTGAAAATGGGGAATGGAGTGTCTTAACAATAGGTACCCTCTGCGGGATACAGCGTGAAGCAATATTTTCTTTACATTCAAATAAGTCTTTTCTAGATGAAAGGAGATCATCATGTTTAAACATTTTTGTCTAATTATTTCTTCTATTTTATTATCTTAGCCTTAGTTGGTTGACTCACGTCAATGTCAATGAGATTTTGGCATGGCAGTTAGCTTAAAAATCATTCACGTTCCTTTACACTAAATTTCATATTAAATTAATAATAAAAGCTATATCTTATAAATAATTACAAAAGTCATAATTATAACATTGCGTATATTATAAAAAAATAAACCATATTTACATTAATAATTCGCATAAATATTATGCGTAATTGGAGAAAGTAAATACATGTTAGTGCTAGAATTAAGATAAAATTTTATCTGTTTTTCTAAACAAATGACGTTTTTCCACAGGTTCCTTTATAACGATATATTTATTCAGCAAAAGATGGAACATAGATGACAGTGTTATCGGGATAGTAGCGTGTGTTAGCAGGGTAGCCGCGAGTTTGGTTTATGCTTTAGCTCCTAACAGGACGATATACTTCATTGGACCTGTTCTGGACATGTTCAGCGCGGCTGGAGCGACTTCTTTGAGGTCCATAGCTACTAAGCTTGTTGAAGCTGATGAAGTTGGTAAGAACCTTTTTTTAATTAATATATATATGTTTTACATTCAGTTAGAAAAGAAGATTTATAGACATAAAATAACTCCTTTTTAAAAGCTTTCATTTAACTTGCAATGTATGTATGTGGGTTCGGGTGAAATCTTTGATCTCAATTTTGAAGTAGATATCTTCAACCTATTGAGCTGAAATTTTGTATACACGTTTAGTTTGGATGACAATGTACGATAAAATATGTGACGTCATTCTAAATCTAATAAGGCGGACCATACAAGACGGCAGAGTTGTTATGAAAGAGCTCGTTGAGAGCAACTCGAAAAATAATGTGATGTCATTCTAAATCCCATAAGGAGGATATCGAAGATAGCCGAGTATCTATTTGGTCTACTTCTACAATATAGATATTAAATGAAATGGGTCGTTGACCGTAACTCGAAAAATAATGTGACGTTATAGTAAATCCAATATGGCGGAGCATCTAAGATGGCGGAATATTATGTATGCACTTTTGCAATATGGGTATCAAATGAAAGATCTTGCCGAGAACAATTAGAAAAATAATGTGACGTCACTTGAAATCCAATATATTCAACACTATTCAAGTTTTTGTGCCTTCATATAATGAAAGGTATGTTCGTACGATTGAGCTGAAATTTTGTATACACGTTTGGTTTGGATGCCAAAGCACGATAACGTTTGTGACTTCATTCTAAATACAATATGGCGGACCATCCAAGAGGCGGAATGGTTGTATTTCATGAACTTTTATCAAATGGGTATCAAATGAAAGGGCTTGTTGAGAGTAAAAAGAAAAATATTGTAGTCGCGTTAATCAATATTTAATTAAATTGAAACTTTAAAAATTGAAACTAAGCAGATTTTACATAATTAAATTAGTACTAGTTTAGTTACAGAAGTACGCGACAAGCTTTTATGATCATATAAATTGTGTACAATGAGGTTATGAGTTGATAGTTAAAATTTAAAAGACAAATTTTATTTTCTCCTTTTTAGAGCGTTTAAATAAAAGCTTTTTCTAAAAATGATTTTTTGCTTATATTTTTCAATATACTTAGAGTACCTACTTATTTATTAAGGTTGTGTTTGCGTTGGCTGAAACCCCTCTTAAAAATCGGTTAAAAATAAAAATAAAAGATAATAAGAAATAAAAGATAGAAATTTATAACTAAAACTTAGGGTTTAATTTCTTAGTTCTAATTTATCTGTTGAAATAATAATGGTTTTTATATTTTTATTCTGCCATCTTTTAAAGTTTTCAATGCAAGAAGCATAACACACGAGACTCGACGCTCTACATTGATATCGTTATTGGTTAATTTATTATAGTTAATAGTTTTTTGTAATTTTATTATTTCATACATAAATGTGGTAATATTGACTGCTATGATATATTTCTAGAAGCATTGCGTGTTGAGTTGCGGAACTAAACGCTGCTCTTTTTCTCAACACAAGAGCGAGGAAACGAAAATATAAAATATTTAATTTCCTCGAGTGGGAGTCGGAGCCTACAATCTGTAGCACTTACGACATCGACTTCAGTCGCCTAGTTTTTAAAGTCTATTTTGAAACTAGATATAAAGTATATGAGGCGATTTTCCTTTAGGCTTACATATACTTCTTATCATATATAAGGAGAATAACAATAAAAACATTAGTTTATTCCCAAATAATTATATTCAATCTGTAAGAAACATTACGTAATTAGAACGACGTACAATTACTTTCTGTTTTGATGAGAGTATATTTCTATTTATTTAAGAGATAGATGAGCAGACAGAACTATTATATGTAATTGTTTAATTATTTGACAGTTCAATTCTAAGAACTAAGATAAATTTGTATGTATAACTTTTGTATATATTATAAATATATTATATAAGGCCGTCGTGGAACAGTGGAGTCGTATGTGACTTAAAACATAATAGTAGGGTGTTCAAATCGTGGAAATGATTATTACATATATATTTTTTTTAATGATTATTACATATTATTTATATTTCTTCTCTGTCCGCTGAAGTAGGTATAGAATTGAGTTCTGTCTCTCAACGCACAATGTCTCAAAATCGGCCAGAATGTGGAAAAACGTGATATTATTGTAGTCTATTCTAGATAAAAACTAAAAGCTGACATAAAAGTACATACGACATAACAACCAAGGAGTGTCTCAACACTAGGTTCTTAGGTTCTCTCTGCCTAACCTGCTGTATGCGGGATACAGCGTGAAACATATCACCTGCATAAATTACTTGTATAACTATAAAGCAAAAATTTCTTATGATAATTCCAAAACGTTAGATAAAACCATTTATTTGGTAAACAAGTAAACTTTGTCATGGATTGTTTAGTTTGTGCGACCTTCATACACACATTGAACTATTAAATAGCACAATTCTATTCGAGATAAAACGTCGCTTCGTCACTTGAGACCATATTTTAGTTAATAATTACTAAATTAATTTAATAACTAAGATATTTTTAATGTCACCTCATATAGTTTTTTTTTATTATTTATAATAATTTCGCTGTTATAAAAATGGGTTAATAATATAAGCAAAAAATTGTGTCAGTTTAGTTAAATAAGTACACAGCAAAGTAATATGCATATTGTTTTCTTCGCATTTTTAGCTTTTTCTTGTATCTAAATGGACCAATTCAGCTAAATATCTCAGCCAAAAATATAGTAAAAAGTCGCATAGTTAATAATTTCGATATAAAAAGGTAATTGTAGCAGTTTTCTGCGATTTGTACATTATAAATACTACTTATGTACAGATTATAAAAAGAATAACGATTAATTTTATTTCAAGCAATGGACACTTAAGCAACCACTCATGGGCAATTAAGTATATAATAAAAGTAACGTAGGTGGAGCTCGTGGTGCAGGAGTACAAACGTGACTGTAAATGCGATAGGTTGTGCGTTCGATTCTCACTCGAGGAAATGAGAACTTCAACAAGCAATACCTCCAGAGTTTGGCGGAAAGTGGGGAACGAGATTGTCTTAATGGGAACGTAGTGTCTTAACAGGGTTCCCAGATTCCGTTTTTAGAGATACAGCATGAAGCTAGAAATAGAAAGAAAGTTAATGTCACCTTACATAAAGAGGTATTTAGTGACAGTTTAGAAAAGTGAGGTTTGCTTAAAAATATAGTTTTAAATTAACTTTAAATTGTCCATGTTTACCATAGATTGTTATTTTTAGTATATAAGAACAATTATTTGAAAAGAAAATAAATTGCGTGAAGATTATAATTTTTAATGCTAATTAAAATAAAATAAAAAACAAAATAGAAATGGCCTTGTATTTAAAGATATATGTATGTATATATTTGTAAATCTTAAAAAAGTAAATCTTAGATAAATGACGGCCGTCGTTACGCAGGACTGCTCTTAATGTCTTAAATTCTGGTGAAAAGCGTAAATCTTGATACTTACAACTCGTTGCCTTCTCTGCTACAGGCAGGATATATGCTTGGGAATAAAAAAATATATAATATTTAGATATCAACACTTAATATTCTTTTAAGAAAAAAAAATATTAGTGGCATTTTATAACGTAATAGGTGCCTTTTTGAATTGGCTGCAACTTTACATTTCAAGATATTATTTTTAAAAATAATATTACTATTAGAAAATGAATGTAATACAGTTTAGTAAATTAATTATTATGTAGTTCAAGCGGGCGAAGTCGCGAGCGGGTCACTAGTGTGTAATATTTTCAATATTTTCATTTCCGCCTGTCTCCAGAATTCGGCAGAAAAGTAAGATAGTGTCTTAATGGGAACGGAGTGTCTTAGCACTAGATTTCAAGGATTTCAAGGATTTTCAATTTCCTCTGCCAACCCTGTTACGTGCGGAATACACTGCAAATAAACAGTGATAATTCACAGCGCCTTACTATATAAAATTAACTCTATTTATTCCTGAAAAGTTTATAGGAAAATGGAGGAAATCCAAGTAAATGTGTTTTAGTAACACCTAAATGAACGCTTCTACTTGATTAATGATGTAACTAGAAAACAAAAGGTCCGTCGTGCTTAATTAAGTCGATTGCTTTTTTTCTTTTTCTACGCTTCAAATTAAGTTAACCTCCGAAAAGCTTACTCATTATAGTGTATCCATTGTTCTTTGTTTATTATTTCTTTTTTTATTATTTCGTTTTTCTTTCTCCACGACAAATAATTTTGCAAAGGCAATTTTTTAAAGTGAGAAAGAAATTAAAAAAATGTAAATATACATACTATAAATAGACACACTCAACGCGTACAGTCGATTATATATAGAGTGTACATAGTGCATACTTAGTATATGTAATAATATTTGCTTTACTTTTTTTAAATAAAAATATTTTTTTACAAAAAAAAACAACTTCAAACAGTATACTATGAAAATTTAAGCCTTTTGTGATTTTCTCATGGATAACATTGTGAGAAGTTTGCCAGTACTTTGGGAATCACTATCTTTCAAATAAAAAAAGAATCATCAAAATCAGTTCACCCAGTTCTGAAGTATTAAACATAAGAAATACAGTCGACTTGATAACCTCTTCCTTTTAGAGTAATCGGTTAAAAATAATGTTATATTATGGTGTCTCATCAACTAGGATCTCTCCGATCCGCACGATATCCTCTGTTGATGGTCGTTCACCTCGCGACCGCTTAGTTGTACGGAATGCGTGAACTCTAGCCTCCCCCTGTAACTCCCAAGGAGGATCGCCTGCCAGGAGAGTAGCCGCCGTCCATGACACCGTATGGTAACCCCGAAAAGCTCTCACCGCTATGACCCGCTGCGCTTTTTGCAATTGGATCCTGTTGCGAGTGGTGAGAGATTCAGCCCACACAGGAGCACCATATAGCGCCATAGACCTCAACACGCCAACATAAAGCGGTCGGCATGTGGCATCAGGTCCTCCGACATTCGGTGATAGCCTGCCGAGGGCCCCGGCGGTGCTCACAAGCTTCGGCACAAGCTGAGCGAAGTGTGAAGCAAACTACTATCGACTATCCAGAGTCAGAACCAGATATTTCATCTGACCTCGAATTTCCACATCCTGCCCCTGTATACATGGAGTGGCTCCACGGGGAGGCCCCTTGCGTGGTCCATGAAAAAGCGGAGCTTCCGTTTTTACATTGGAAATCCTCAGGCCCAGTGTTTTAATGCGATCGACGACGTTGTGGATGCCGACTTCAGCTAAACGTGCTGCCTCATTGTAATTCCCTCCTCTCCACCTATCCTGCTTTATGAGGCATAAAAAAAACGTGAACCTAAAAAAAACTTTAAATTAAAATACTAAACTCTATTTTTCTATTTTCCAGGTAAAGCTAGCTCTCTAATAAGCATATCAGAGGCAATGGTGCCGGTCATATACTCGCCAGTCTACAGTAAGGTGTACCTCAGTACTCTCTCCAATTTTGCCGGTGCTTTTTACCTCATCAGTGCCGCACTCGCTGTTCCTGCCATTGTTATATATTTGTAAGTGTCTGTTTTTGTTCATTTCATCATCATCACCATCATCATCAGCCGGTCCTCGTCCACTGCTGGACATAGGCCTCTCCAATAGCACGCCAATGAGCTCAATCTTCAGCTATTCGCATCCAGCTGTTGCCCACCACTTTGCGAATATCGTCACCCCATTTAGCTGGAGGACGTTCTATGTCCTTTGTTTATTTATTCTTTAGTAATTCAATACAAGAATCAACTAATATTAAAAGTTACACGAAAAAGATGATATAAAAGAAAAATATTTATTACTCTGTAAATTGTCTATTTGTATCCGTCGTGGCACGCAGCCACAAGCATGTGACTCAAAAATGCGACGGCTGTAGCTTCGATTCCCATTTGGGGGAATGAATTATTTACGAATATTTTAATTTCTTAGGTCTTAACAAGACAAAAAAGCGCAGCGTTAAGCCACGCCACTCAACTTGCAATGCCTAGAAAGTACGGCGAAAAGTGGCCAACGAAGTGCCTTAAGACTAGGTTCCCTCTGCCTACCCATTTATGGTAAAGGAAAATATTTAGGCACTCATTATTGACTTGCACGTATATTACAACACTAACAAAAACCGACCTTGCGGTCAGCTGTAATACCAGATTATGCCAGACGGCCCTTATGCCAGAACAATTCGATTTCTAATACTTAATAGAAGCCTTGAATAGTATTTTCTATTTTAGTTTAAAACATAAAAACCCCACCGTAGATAGTTGACCTTGACTCGTAGGAATGCCATAGAAAGGTGTTTTTTTTTATAACTACCTATAAAATGAATAACAATTTAACTTATTATTTTTAGGAAATTGCGTAATTTGCGAAAATCTAAAAAAGCGTTTTTTTAAATGGCATTAAGTATATTGAAAGAGTACTATAAGCCTGACATTTTCATATTATTTAATAGTTCCTTTGTGACTCTGAAAGATTCTGATACTATTACTTGTATATGTTAAATGCTAGTTTAGTTAATTGACTAAAACCCGAATTTCTATAATTTAATTTGAAAACATAGTTTTAAATTTTTTATATTGGCCCTAATCAGACAAATAACAAGTGTCGGGGCGATTCAACCGATAAATTTTGCTTATAATTTAATTTCTTAACTATATCTTTCACAATTTATATTTTAATGTTATTATTCAACAAACGATGCCAGATTTCAAATCGGGGTAAAACTGGATTTCTATCACTGGAATTATTAGTAACTTATAAAAAAATCAAAGAATTAATAAAAAAGATTTATTAAAATTCGTGGAATAATTCACGAAAATATCTCTCCCACTTTATATCTTGGGCTTAAGAATCTGGAGATCTGGACATGGTGACTCCGTATTTAACGTAAATTTAATATAACTTGGAAGCATACTTTCATATAGGTACCTAACTATGAGTGTAGTGTCTAGTGATAATTTCAGAATTTCTTTAAACAGATATGTTTGTGTATTTTAGGACATTTTTTTGTTATTATAATTTCTGAGGTCACACGACTTTACTGGGATGGGCACGGACCACGCGCCCCCATCTATTCCCACTCCCATGTACCTAAAATTAAAGTATATCGACCCAAACTAAAAAAATAGCAATATCTTACGAAACAAGTAAATAACATTACATGGACACAATTTATTACGTTGTAAAGTAATTCAAAATTATCAACGCCTACTCTGATGCGTGAAAAATGAGTATTAAAACGACTAATAACTGTTTTTATTTTAATATCGCTCCGGGGATAATTGATGAATGCAATTAATTGCTATAAATATTGCGATTTGTTTCTTTAATTCTTTAAATTTTAAGTTCATGTTTAAACTGATTCACGCTTTACCCCGCAAAAAGCAGGATAGGCAGAGAGAACTTAGTGTTAAGACACTCCGATCTCGATTTTCCGCCGAATCTTAGAGGCATTGTATGTTGAGTGGCGGAACTTAACGAGCATTGCTTGCTATCAGAGTGAGGAAATGAAAATATTAAATATTCCCTCGAGTGGGAATTGAACCTACAATCTACCGCGTTGACAATAGCACTTCTAAATCTTTAAAAAAAAAGATTTCTATTAAGAAACATAATTATGTAATATTAAATTTTTTTTTATTTAATTAAGTATGTAACATTACTAATTTTCTTTTACAGAAGTCTATTCATTTTACGAAGGAAGGATATAGAAGAAAACCAGTCTACAGAAACAAAACCCAAGGATAACGAAGTTACACGATTTTAGTGAATTTTTATCGTATATTTATAATGAAGTCTAGTTTTTAAATATTATCTGCTATGTACCTTACACAAAATCTCAATAAATATAAGATTTGTATAGAGATGGGCTTTTTATTTATTATTGCGATCTAATCTCCTACAACGCCATAAAGATTTTGCATTTGAAATATTTAAATTCATTGAAAATTATGTGGCGGAAGTCAATGCTGTGCTTTTCTTCCCAAAGTAGGAAAATTTAACTAATTAATTTCCATGAGTGATCGAACCCACAATCATTACGTTTATACACGGTCCCACTGCGCCAGGAAGGCCTCAGTTCAATTAAAAAAACATATTATTTCCTATTCAAAAATTTATATATATATTTTCATTATTTATCTTGAGACTTACTAAAATAGCTATGCACGTGATGTTATTTTATAGAATAGAATATTGCGATATAATACTGTAATAATAATGGATATTGTTAAATATTTTAAATTTATTATATACTAATATGTATAGTTTACATAGAAAAGCAGTTTTGAATGCCATTTTATTAAAAATAAATATAAAAATACATTGAATACAGGGGAAAAATGGTTTTTGGGGGCATTTAACACTGACAAGTTGACAACGCGTATAGTAAATGTAAATTCGTTCATTAGTAAATAAATATTTAACACACATGTCTTGATAACATGAATTTTGTCATTATTCGAGGCTATGGAGATTATTTTTAAACAATTGATAACCTTAATTAAAAATAAAAACATGAAAATTGTAATTAATTTTTTTTATTTTAATTACAAACAATTAATTACAATTTTGTTGGGTAATGGAAATGTTTTAATGAGAAGAAAGGATAAGGTTTCTTAGCAGTATGTTCCCAGGTTCTTGCTGTCTGCTATGTGATGAGATACAGTGTAAAGCTAAAAAAATATTTTTTTCATATATCTTTCTTTATATTTAGAATAATTTCTAATCATTTCATTCTAGCCATTAAATAATATATAAAATAAAAAAGTCTCAACACTACTTTCCCTCTGACTTCAGCAGTCAGCTGAGAAAAACAATTTAAATAATAATAATAATAATTCAATCACATACTATCACTTTATTAAAACAATTCTTAAACTATCTTCCTAAATGATAAAAATATATACATAATTTACATAACTAAAACTTCAATTTGAAGTTAGGAGAGGAGCTTGTTGGTTTGCTATCAGACTTTTCATCACTTTGTTTGTTACATATTAACATTTTTATGTATTTTCCTTGTTGATGTGATGGCAGCGGTATACCAAGGGTATTACAGTTCTTTATAATTTCTGTACAACCCCTTAAATCTCTGTTTTTCACTGAAACAAAACAATAGAGCAATTTTTTATTTACTTCCGACCTGCCCGTGGCTTCACCAGCTTATACAAACAAATTATTTATTTTTCCACCTGAATTACTTTTGTGGCCCAGTAACCTTATCATTTCAAAGATAATATCCATACATTAATAGCTAAAGTTTCAAGTGTTTTAATAAAACACTTATTTTGTAGTAATATTGTTACATGGAATTCTTTATATTGACTTAACTTTGTTATTTAAGAACCAATTAATATGTTGAGGAAAAATTGCCAAAATGCAAAAATGGAAACTGCAATTAAATTAAGGTTAAGCCATTTCATAATTTAATGTGAAAAAAAGGACAGGCAAACAAATAAACAAACCAACAAACAGGATAAAATTTAAAATCATAGCTTTGATTTCTACTTAATATAGTAAAAGTTAAACGCTCATATTTCTTTTATATACTCACTTTTATATGTAAATAAAATTTGTAGCACTTTGGCATATTCCACCATCATTTCATACTTTAGCAAAGTCTGTAGTAGACTGACGACTGCATCTTCATTATATTCTCTTAGTATATTAATAGTGAATGTTGTTGCCCTGTAAATGATTGGAGTCAAAGTATTTGTAAAGTATTAAGATACTTTTTAATATAACTAAAAGGTTGGCTTGACTTGCAGCCTTCTAGTATTACACAAGATTATAGTATCCCCACTCAAGGGACGGAGTGTCATAACACAAGGTTCCCTCTGCCTACCATGTTGTGAGCTGGATACAGAGTGCAGCTGATTACATACAACTGAACAGACATATAGGACTGAAGGCAAACAGCACCTAACATCCAGGAAGTTTGGTCTTCTTGCTGTCTGAAGCAAAAACTGCATGTTGCAAGGTTGCCAAAGGGGGTTTATAAAGAATTTTCCATTAGTGGGAATCAAACTTTCAAATATGGTGGATTTATACTTACTTGTCTTTAATAATATTTCTTAGTTTAGTAGAATTTTCTAGAAGCTCATTAGAGAGCATCTGATCGGAAAACCAACTGCTCGACCAGCATATATGCCAAAAACATACCAGGGGATAGTGGTCATTATAAATCTCACTAAATATTAATACATATTTCATAAATATTACTAGAGAAGCCTCCGATCTGTTTTGCACTGCATCATTAATTAGTTCCCTAAATATAACTCTGTAAAAACTTCTAAGACCTTCATATTTAACATAGGCTTGTTTTAATATTGATAAGCCATTTTCAGAATTTCCTTTCATACAATGCGCTTTCGCCATATAATGTAAGAATTCTCCATTTCTTTTATAAAGACAAGGGTTTATTTTTAATGTATATTTTTGTAGAATATCCACAATATCCACTCTTCCCATTACACTGTAAGCTCGAAATATTTTTTTCAGTGTATAATCGTTTATTATTTTATTATTGTTCATGCAGTCTTTTATAATATTAGTGATTTGCTTATCTTTACTTCTTGTCAGAAGCTCTTGGAGAAGGTTTTCTATTTCTTCAGGTGTCATATTTCCTATATTTATCCCTTTATTACTTTCTTTTTGCATAAAATGTCTCATAATATACATACCAATAATTGGGTTTTTCTCTTTAGGTTTATGCCTTTGAAATGGAAAGTCGTTAGTGAATAAATCAACAGAATCTACTGCGGTTGCAAAATGAGGGTAAATTATCATACCTTGCATATATTTTTGTATGCTGAATAACAATCGGTAGTATTTACTTGAATTCCAAATTTGCTGCATCTTTATCACTTTTCTTCAATGTCTTGCGGTGAAAAGATAAAATTTAACCGGAAAGAAGTATTATTCATAACATTTTGTAATTATTTGTATACATTTGTTAGATTTTACTTTTTTATACAACAATTAAATTATAGGTTAATATTTCTACGTTTAATATTATAAATAAGTGCAGTATATAAATAATAAATAATGAAAATTAAAAATAGTAATTAAGCGACGTTAAACTTCTTAGGTTACTTGACTGATAGTTTTTGATGACATTGACATAGTTTCTTATGTTTTTTATTTTATTGTAAAGTAAAAATTTTAAGCATTATTTATATTTAACTAAAGAAAATCATTTTATTTATTTATATTTGTTACTGCGATTTTAATGTTATATATTAAAATAAACAAATTATATAGTAAAGCAGTTATAGTAAGAAAAAACAGGTGGCTAAGAAAAAAATTGCTTTTGTACCTGTCACAGCTAGTCGTTTGGAACGTATGAGAGTTAGTTTACTAACTAATTTACTAGTTTTAGATATAACTTTACCTCCCAATTCTTTGTACAATTCTTTTTTTTACTCTTTTATTAATAAATTTCATTCAATATTTACTCCCAAAGAGATTACAATTACTGATAGTCCTATCTTTGGAGACTGGGCCACAGCAGGTATTTATAAGAGTAGGGAGACGCTGTATATGTTATATTATGAAAAACAGTTTAATAGTGGTGAAGAGTTTAAAGAGTACTTAAAATCTTACTCAAAAATTTTCAAAAGTGTTTGCAAAATTGCAAAATCTTTATTTATTAAAACAAAAATCAGAAATAGTAATAATAAAATTGAAGCCACTTGGAAGGTTGTTAATGCCGAGACTGGGAGAACAAGAGTGAAAGATTCTAATTTTAAACTTAGTATTGACGGTCACATTGTTGATTCCGATTTGGAAGTGGCCATTGCATTTGAAAAGTTTTTCTCTACTTTCCCAGTCAGTCTAACAAACGATTTAGGTTCTTCCACCACTATTGCAGAATCGTTAATTAAAGACAATGTTCCCGAATTTTATAATGGTTTCGTTTTCCGTCATGTAAATCATTCAGACATTAGTGTAGCTTTCAAATCAATTAGTATGAAGAAGACAGCCGACTTGTGGGGTGTCTCAGTTAATATCATAAATTCTTTAATTGACATTTTGATTCCTGATTTAGTTACAATTTTTAATAGATGTATTGATTGTGGAGTGTTTCCTGATTTGATGAAATATAGTAAAATAACTCCATTGTTTAAATCAGGTAGTACGCAAGACCCCACAAATTTCAGACCGATTTCAGTACTACCTACGTTTAGTAAAATTTTTGAAAAGCTGATACTCAGTCAGCTTCTTACCTATTTTAATAAAAATAAATTACTGCACACAGGTCAATTTGGTTTCACTCGTGGAAGGTCAACATCTGATGCTGGGGTCAAATTATTAGAGAGTGTATTCGCGGCTTGGGAGGAGTCACGTGATGCCTTTGGGGTGTTTTGTGACTTGTCCAAAGCATTTGATTGTGTGCAGCATAAGACTCTTATCAGGAAGCTACACCACTACGGTATAAGAGGCATTGCTTTGGATCTTCTCACTTCTTATTTAAGTGATAGGATTCAAAAAGTAAATGTCAACGGGAAACTATCACACGGGTCACCTGTAGCATTGGGGGTGCCACAAGGATCTATTCTGGGTCCGTTTTTGTTCCTTTTGTACATTAATGACTTACCTCACCTTATGAGAGATATCTGTGAAATAGTGTTGTTTGCAGATGATACATCTTTAGTTTTTAAGGTTAATAGACGGCAATTGGAAATTGACGATGTAAACAATGCTCTTTCTAGGATATTACACTGGTTTAGTGCCAATAACTTGCTTTTAAATAGTAGTAAAACTAAATGTATCAGGTTCTTTACTAAGAATGTGCAACAAGTAGAAACCAGGGTTTTGATGAACAATGAGGAACTAAAAGTAGTTAATGAAACTGTTTTCTTAGGTATAACATTAGATGCTAAGTTACAATGGGGTCCGCATATAGAAACTTTATCTGGTAGACTTAGTTCGGCAGCGTATGCTGTCCGTAAGATTCGTCAACTGACCGATGTTGACACCGCGCGTTTAGTATACTTCAGCTATTTTCATAGCATTATGTCTTACGGCCTATTACTTTGGGGCAGTGCCGCTGACATAGATACCATTTTTGTGCTCCAAAAACGGGCTGTCCGAGCAGTCTATAAAATGGGTCCACGGGAGTCACTAAGGAATAAATTCAAAGACTTTAACATCCTCACACTACACTCCCAATATATTTACGACAACTTAGTATATGTGCATAAAAATATTAATAAATTTAATAAAAACAGTGACCTCCATCAACATAATTTAAGAAATAAAAATAAGCTTGCTGTGCCCTTCTCTAGGCTCCATAAAGTGTCTCACTCATTCGTAGGTCAAAGTATACACTTTTATAACAAACTTCCAAACGACGTGGTTAATTTATCACTGAACAAATTTAAAAAAGTGGTAAAGCACAGGCTCTGCCAAAAAGCATATTACTCTGTTAAAGATTATGTTCGTGATAAAGATGTTTGGAAATGAGTTGCTCTATTTCTAAGTTAAAATTGTTAATTGTAATTTGTAACAAATGTTGGCATTTAAAAAGAGTGGCCATGAGTTTCTTTGCCTGTATCTTCTCATGAGCTCAACCATTTGAACGGGCTTTTTTCAAGTCAAAATTGCACATTTTTTTTTGGTTATTTTGTTTTGTATTTTTTTTCTACTTTTATGACATATCCAAGTAAATGTTAAGCATTTCTATGGAATAAAGATATTTTGACTTTAACTTTGAATTAGTGACATCTATCGGTAAAAAGCTCTAGTTATTTTATTTTGATTTCGCTATTAGTCATTAGGTGGCGCTTGCAACTCCAAATAAGAAATTGTAACTTAATACATTGATTATCGCTTGCAATTTTCTTGAAATAAAAATATAAAACTAATCGTAATCAATTTAATCAAGCCATGGAAGAAAATGTAAAATATTAGTAAAGCAGCAGCAGTGGCTTAAATATATAAAAATCTCGATATCATCTTCTGACCGGAACTCTAATCGACGAAAACCACACCCCTAACAAAAATCACCTCATTAAGAACTCAACGTATAATAATATCATAAATTATAATACCAATCAACGCAAATCGGGAAAGCGTAACGTCCGCCGGAAGTAGTCCGCCTCTCAACAATACCTCTAGAATTCGGACAAAACTAGGGAACAGAAGTATCTCAATCAGAACGGATAATCTTAACACTAGGTTCCCTCAGCCTACTCCTCTATGTAATATAGCGGGGACCTAAAAAAAGAACATATAATACAAGGGTCCAAGCGCCGACATTCGCCTGTCGATTAACATGCTATTAGTTGTAACGCACAGTGGGGCGCCGCCGGTCACTGTTAGACAAGGCCTAGATACTGTCAAATGACTCTAATAAAGGCCTTACAGACGGACCGCTCACCGTTGCATACTTTGAATATATTGTTTTTAAATTAAAAGTCAATATTAAAAGATTATTCTTACTATGTCATAATGCATTTATTTTTAAAATAAAATATTTTTTTTTTTGTTAAGACATTCTGATTTCTTATTTTTGGCGGAGTTTTCTCAACGCTGACATTTGTTTTTAGACGTTGCCACAATGGCCTTATTATAATAATCAGAATACAAAAGTGTCACTGTAAACGTCGCAGTTTATGGACTCGATTCGCACTCGGGGAAATATAACATTTAATATTATCATTTCCTCGCTATACGCGCGTTACTATGAGTGCCACTCAACATTGCCTCCAGAACTCGACGGAAATTGGGGAGCAGAGTGACAGAACTCCACATGAAACAGCATGATATTTTTTTAATTATTAATTATACGCTCTATTACGTATCGTGTGTTACAGCCTTCATGAGAACAATTTATCTAGCATGTCATGAATAACAAAAATACACAGAGATTTCAAGAAGTAAAGTGACGTCATTGGGTCTAGAAAAAAATTGTATCTTGCAATTTTTTTTTTAGTATTAAATAATTATCATTTATATAATATACGTTATGTACGTATCTATATAATATATAGAATTATTAAGATTGTAAACCTACTTACTGGTTTTAGTTAGGTTATTGACGAATGTAATATATTGAGATTTTAACTAAATATCTTTGCTTAGTTTATGAATGTCGCTAGATTGTTAAAAAATCGGTCAAGTACGAGTCGGACTAGCCCATAGAGTATTACTAACAATTTCAACATTATAAACCAGCGGGAAATATTATGTTTAAAATTTGACAAACTTTAGTTTATATAAAATTATTAAATATTTTCTGAGATTGTTGAAACGGATTACAATAATTCATTTTTTTATGGAAAAAGACAAGACACTTTGGAGAATTATATTTCAAATCATGGAATAGAAATTAGATTAAAATGTAGCTACCGTAAATGTACTACGTTTCTAAATAAAACTGGAGAACGGAGTGACGTTTCACTAAATCCTAAAAACAAAGATTTCTGTAAAGAAATAGCTAAGATATTTTAACCATTTCTATATTCTAATTACATCATCACACTCAAACCACCCACATTAATTGAACCCGATTCATTTAATTCATTTTGTAATTACACGAATTAAAATAGTATTAATACTTTCTTAACGACACTAAGGTGCCATTAGTGTTATACAAACGTGTAAACGGCTATTTTAGTTTGACCCCTACATACATACATTTAATATAGAGATATAGGTCTTGTAAATCGTGATACAGCAGTTCTTTAAGTATAAGCGCCCGCAGGCATTACGAATACTCTTTAACCGAATACGTTATGGCTCGTTCCTTCATAGCGGTCGTTGACAATTTCTTGTATGGAAAATGTTAATATTCTTATAATAGCTTTCGATGTCTTTATTGTTTTAATTTAGTGTTACGAATTGATTTTCTCATCAATGTTGATTCGTAAAGTTGTTCTTTTGAGATCTTTATCTTTTTACTTTTGTAATTCTGTCATAAAATAAGATTCAGAGATTTAATAAGAGACGGGAGACTTTCCAATTTCAGAATTATGTTACGTAATTTCATTATTATGAAATTTATGTAAAAAACTGGAGGAACACCTATTCGTGACTTCATCCGATTGCAATTTTCAAATATTATTTATTTACTAATCTGTTTTATTTTCGTGTTCGTTATATCATTGTTATTTAAAAAAAAACTTTCAGCCAATTCAAATAGTTATAAAGATGAGCTCACAAAGAATTTTTTTTCTGTATGTTTCCTTCAAGTTAATTTTAATAATAAAAACTTTACTTGTATAACAAAAAATATTAAAAATTAGTCGGTAATATTTCTCAAATATCCTACTAAAAGATCAATATTTCGCATATAAATCAAGCCTCGATATAAATAGCTTCCAGTTAAAATTGACGTACACCATACAATGACCATTAAGACATAACCTCTTTCAAAAAGACAGTCGAAGCCTTATTATAACCTTACATCACATACTCGTTTAAGCCTCGTTTACGTTATATCTGTCACAATACCATTAAAGAATATATAAGATATTCACAATAGCTTGTCTTATCGATTTAATCGGAATCGTTGAATGGTATCGATTATCGATCACAGAGTGTTGTTACCCTCATTGTCCTGTCTGCACCCCAAGGGATAGATAGACCAGGCGTGGATGCTAAACAATGGTTGTTATTCCACGCTTGTCCAGCCGCGACATTAGCCTATCTGATTTGGGTTCTCTTTGTCAAACCGACGATTCTATTTTAAATTTATAGACGTTTGTCTATGATATGAATGAAGTAAAATATTTATTTTCAATTAATCTAGTGACTTATCTAGTACTAGACACTCAGTTGCCATTAAGACACTCCGCTGCCCACTTTCCGCCGCATTCTGGCATTGCGTGCTGAGTGGCGGAATTCGTTACCAGAACATACTGAAGCAAATTTTAATTTCCTCGATTGAGAATCAAACCCACAGCTTGTCGCTCTTTATAATCTAATCATCTTTTATAAGCTCATCTCTTATAACCTTCAACCAGATCCACTCATCAGGTGAGCTCTGACTCTGATCTTAGTTCGACGCACAGACGGGAAAATTAGCACATATATTCTGTTCTTTGATTTTTGTTGCTGTTCCCAACGTGCCAGTTGCGAAATAATCACGTTGTATGGACAACGTACAAAGGAGGTTTTACTGTAAAAGGCCATATCTTAAAAAAGTCCACTTCGCCGTTTATAAAGCATCTGTCAAAAGTGACAACCTAAAATAGAAGACTGTCAAATCACCACAGATAAGAAATAAAACAAATGTCACTCTAGAATATTCAGAGCTCTCTTAAAATTTACAACATATTTGACATTCTAAAAATCGTCTATCTTCCGAAATATCTTGGAGAAGAATGCAAAACGGTATATGGATCGTGACATGTCAAATGAATCGATCCTACTGTCCAGTGATTTTAAATATATAAAATGGAAGTGGCATAACGCGAATGTCATTTTATGCATTAAAAATTACGGTATTCATAAAGACTTGTTGAGACTTGAAATGTTTATATTCAGCCAGTCGTAGCGCAGGGTCAGTAAGTGTGACTGTAAACGCGACTGGTGGGTTCAGTTCTCACTCGAGGAAATGAGGAACGGAGTGTTTTATCACTAGGACCCTCTGCCTTAGCTGTGTGCGGGATACAGTGTGTCGCTAAAAAGGTATATATTCAGCCAAATTATCAAGTTATTAAATGTAAAAAGTGAAATAATTATAAAAAAATATATTATGTTAATATTATAAAGACAACAACTGTAGTTAAACAAAAAAAATTGGAACATATAATTAAGTTATACAATAAGCCATTCTAATATTTTTCTTCTGTAAATAACATCGTGAATTACTATTATCTCTGACAAATTATCAGTCAATACGAAAATCGATATTGCGGCGTGATTCACAGGTTACGGACAACTCGAATTAACTGTGTTAAATTTATTTATTTTCCGTTCAAATTATATATTTACATAATAGGTAAATAATAAAACAAAAATTAAAATTATATTTCTCAATAGTGTTTTTTTTTCAGCAGGATAGGCAGAGGGAGCCTAGGATTAGAAGTTAAGACAATCCGCTGAATTCTGGAACGTTCATTCATTCCGTTTTGAATTGCGGAATACAACGCCGCGCTTTGCCTCGACACTGTCCTGACTCGAAATTGTTAAATATTTCATTTTCTCGATGTACATTTTAATTAATAAATTCCAAATTATACTACTATTCTCCTTCTCTATACGATAATTGTGGATAAGTATAACCTAAGTAACTTTTAAAAATATATTGTAATTTTTTTATATGTATTTTAAGATTTTTAGTATGCAAATTTTCACATTATAAAAACAAATTAATTACCTAAATATTAGACGTGCCCGATACCCTTAATACCAAATTAAGTAATAAATTATTTAATAACTGCCATATAAATGTACACAATTTATTGATACTTGACTCGCGTTTACAACACTCAATAAACATTGTGGCGACGAGATCTTTCTGGCTATTTTGCATTGGTCCAAATTTTCATTCGTCATCTATTGTTTTTTTTTTTAATTTAAACGTAGAGGAATTTGAAAGCGCTCAAACGCTTTGACCACTAAGCCATAGATTCTCATTAAGTTACTTAGAAATTCTTATACGCTTAATTTCTGATTTTTTCAAATATCCGCCAATCAACGCCATTTACTTTGAAATATCGCTTAGCAGATGAAAGAATGCTACTTATTAAATATTATTACATTTTAAAAATTACTTTTTAACTGCTGCAGATATTAAAAGGTATATACTACATTCTTTACCATATATTAATTTATTTTTTATATATTTATTAAAGTTAATTTCATTAATTTAACACATCTAATAATAAATTACGCATTCGCTAGCGAGTATCGAGGATCTCAAAACAATAGTACTCACCTATAGACGCCAAATCAATTGACAACTTTTCTTTTAGCTAACGCTGTCTTGTTAGCGGTTGATTTATTTTCTATCCATTTCCGCTAAGACAAATAAAGCGAAAGATACCATCAGAGTTTTACAATCTATTAATAAATCTATCAAAATAATTGTAAAAGATCTATTCTTATATAAATAATGCTTACGGTAGAAAACCTGTCCATATGAATATAGTATTCTGTAATTAGTGGATTCTTATAATTGGTGATTCTTATTAGGTGCGTTGGTGTTTACGTTCAGAATGTGGCTTCACTATGTATCTCGCAATATCAGGGTAGGCAGGGAACCTAGTGTTAAGACACTCCGTTCCCCATTTTTTTGTAGTTCATTAAGTCTTAATAGGTACTAGGTTTTCTGTTATGAACGTTTATGAGGAAGCGAGTAGCTGAAATACTAAGATTAAAATTATAATTTTAGACATACATGTATTAATGCCAGTAAGTACGCAATTTCGTTTGCAATGGTACTATAACATAATAAAACTTTATGTATCCATTTCTGTTATCCAAATGTCAGCATTTTGCCCAGTAGTTCCTTTCAACGGTGAATTGCCTTACCATTCTGTATGGGTATAAATAAAAATAAAAAAAATAGTATTTTTACAAAATTCACAATTTAGTATTTTTTTTTATTAAACTTAAAAGTAATAAATTTGTTATAGAATAGTCAGGCGTCTTTTCATTGCGACAGAAAAGCGACCGGGTGCAAATATTCCCTTTTGTGAAGACTCAATGGATATCTATTATTGGATATAAACCATTACATTAAGAGAAATCTGTCGATAGGTCGTTTATGTTAATAATGGGTATCGGAAGTAATAATTATAATATATGTGTGTCATCCTTTCTTCAATTTAACTAAATTGCCTATAATAGCAATAAATACTTAATAATAGTTATTTGTTATTTGAGACCAGTCCTGGCAGAGTGTCTTAACAGTAGATTCTCTCTGCCTACCTCACTGTATGCGGGATATAATGTGGTGATGATTTATTTTTTTTAATAGTTCCTTAATTTTGTTTTTAATTATAAAACTTTCTTGTGAAAATTAGCGCTGTATGCCGGAATATAGGCAACTAGTCGAAACCTTTTTAAAAAATATATATATTTGTTAAACCTATGTTTTTGTAAAATATATCTTAAATTTATATTTTTATAAAATTCAATAAGTTTATTATTATTAAGCTTTTATAGTAGCAAAATGACTTCTGCAATACAACGAAATTCATTTATTGCTTTTTGTTATACCTGTCTAATTACACGTTTAGATTTTATTATATGCTTGTAATGGACCCTCAGATATACGGAGGATACTAAAATACAGTAGTTAAGCCAAGTAATTGCTTCATAAGTTTTATTTCAAAACATCACTTCATTGAAATACGAGATAATTGCTGCTAGTACTAAAACTAGAGGCCGTGTTGGCTCAGGGGCTCAAGGATGTGACGGAAACGCGACGGTTCTAGGTTCAATCCTCATTTTAGCGAATGAATTATTACTTAATAATATTTTCAATTCTCCGCAAGAGCCTTGCGTTGCGTTCCAAAAAGTCGACGGAAAGTTGGGAACAAAGTGTTTTAACACTAGGTTCCCTCTGTCTACCCTGCTGTATGCGGGATACAGCGTGAAATTTACTTTTCTGAATTCTAATAGCTGTAAGTGAAAGTCATAGGACGAAGCTTGTTTCCACGTTAACCTGATTCCAATGAACTGGTATGCGAATGACAGACATTGGCAGAAGTGGAATATAGAGTGGTGTCGGGTAAAGGTCAAACCGCTGCGGTTAGTGGTAGACTAGATACGTCCTCCTAGCTCCTGGTACCCAGCGGAGGTGATAATTGAGGGTAACTGTATATTTTACGATATGGAGTATTGGTATTAAGTAATTTACAATTGTAGTAAGTAATTTATGAGCAATTAACTTAATATTTATATATGTTAAATATTATACGAGTACTGACTGCACTGAAGACATTTTTGGTTTGTATTTGAGTGGCGAAAACAAGTTACCTACTTATTATTTTTACAAATGCATCACATGTATAAATCTAGGTAATAAGGTTTCACACATGTAGCGGGGAAGATCTTGGAAACGTGTAAATACACTCCGTTCACTTTCCGCCGTATTCTGGGGGCATTGTGTGACGGAATCCAACGCCGCTTCGACTCGATATACAATTAAAATATGAAATATTTCATTTCGTCGAATAGAAATCGAACCCACAATCTGGCCTGAAAAGGTTTGAATTATATTCCCATGAAAATTAATAGATAATATTCAATTTATTATACAGTTGAAATTAAAATAATTTATTGATTGATGAGGATAAGAACAGTATAAAACATAACCTATATATTAGTAAACGTTAACAATCACCATTAAGCCCCTGTATTTCTTATCTAGAAAACGCAAAGCTCGTATTGTATACGTATTGCTAATTCATCTAATTAGTCAGATCCTCGTTAGAAATAGTAGAATAGATGACGTATATTATCAAAAGTCATTATTTATGTTATCAATGATTTGGATAGCACGTCATCACCACATCGCTGGTCCAAAAGGCGCCGATCGCATAAATTGCTTAAGAAAACAGACCGCCCACTATAATAAACTCGCTCGCTTGATAAAATGGCGCTTTTGGTTGTTTTAATTTGTAAATGAATGATTTCTGTTATATTTCTTTTCAGATTCTCGCTGTATTCAGCACCCAGCAGGGTGCTGAACTTTGAGGCTTTTTTTATTTTTTTTTATTTTAACAGCTACATCCACGGGCGCATAGTTGCCCGTGCCTTTTTTTTATTAAATTAAAGTTATTTTAATGTGGCGTACTTACATTTTGGGACAATTTAAACTGTACTTATATCTAGAGCTTATACTAGAGGGGTTGGATGAGACCCCTACCGATATTTTTTTTTTTAAATGTTATTTACATATATAACTTATTTAATATATATTATTATAGTACATTACATATAGTTATCTTTTATATAATTACTTTATAGGGGGTATAGGGTATAGGGGGTACTTTGAGGCTGCGTTCCCTATTTTCCACCGAATTCTGGAGGTATTGTGTGTTGAGTGGAGGAAGTTAATCCCGCGTGGACGAAGAAGGTGGAGGAAGTTAGCGTGGAAATGAAAATATATGTTTAGATAAATATTTCATTTCCTCGAGTGGTTCCACCCAAAACCAGTGGCGTTTATGGTCGCACTCCTGTTTACGGTGGTGCAGAGTCACGCATGAAGCGTGAAGCGTGAAGCTGATAATTTTTTTTATAGAAATTGCGATATTTTAGTGGACACCGCCAAGCTAGGATGGTAGACCTGTAACGTTTCTGTAGTAATTTATATAGTCTAGCAATTGCGCTGCTTGTACTGGGTTTATGCGGCATATCAAAGACAGTAGATAACCGATAACATAAGTTAACTAATGACTGACAGTGACGGAAATATATATGTATGTAGGTATATACTTATATAATATATGATTAATTTGTTTTATTTGGTTCAGATTTCACTTATATATATTATGGTTCTAACCTTTTTTTGTCTATTTTTTCAGCTTTACAGTCAGTGTACAGTATATAGAAGCAGACGCGTGCGACTGTGTACGATCATTTAACACACAGTGCTAATGCTCTGGTAACAAGCAATGCCTCTAGAATTCAGTGAAAAGTGATGAACGGAAGCGTTGAATGGGAATGGAGTGTCTTAACACTAGTGCCTCTTTACCCTGCTACCCTGCGGGAACCTCCAAAAATATAGATAAATCAATTATTTAAATTGCTAACCCAATTTTATTAAAACTTAGCTAAGAACCATGCCGATGAGCAAGGCTTCGATTAAAAGGTCAAACTTATAACACCTTTTTTCGTTGGGGGTTAAAAAAACATTGTTAACGAAAAAAAAAACATTTGGTACATATAATAAATAATTTCAATCAATACAAATTATATGAACAATTTGATTGCTTATAGCATCATGTTTTCCAATTAAATCTAAACATAGTGTGGTGATATTTCATATAAACCGTGGACAGCTTCATATTTCCACGATATAAACGCCTTGTCAGCGGACATCGGCGGTGGTAGCTATAAAGAAACTTGTATTAAACTGAATTTATACCACAGCTTTGTCTGTTATCTTATTTTTTTATATTGATATTCAGATTTTTTATATTGATATTCAGAATATTGTTGATATCATCGTAGCGTAGTGGACTGTAAACGCTACAGGTTATGAGTTCGATCCTCATTTGAGGAAATGAAATATTTAATATTTTCAAGGTGAAGCCCGGCGTTGAGTTCCGCCGCTCGTCACGCAATGTCCCCAGAATTCAGTGGGGAGCGAAGGGTTTTAACATTAGGTTCCCTCTGCCCACCCTATAGCTGATTTTTTAAAATGTTAAAACAATTTTTAATAAAATTTTGCTAAACTTGCAAGCTGTACTTAAATATAGTTTAAAGTTTAATATTACATTATAGTACCTAATTGTAATTATACCCACTTGAAGTAATCTCTCTGGCAACGTAACTACTTGAAAGAGCTATTTATAACTGTTAAAGATCTTGTGCTTATAAAAGCTTATATATTATACAATGTTATACACTAAAAATGTATTTTTAATATATTTTAGGATTCCGTACTTCTAAAGGAAAAAAACGGAACTCCTATAGGATCGCTTTTTTGTCCGTCCGTCAAGACCATTAATATCGAGAGTGCATCGCATGGAGTTATTAAGCTGAAATTATTATCTAATATTCCGGTCCGGTAAGGCATTTTTCTAAAATTATGAAATTTGGCAAGAAGTGAGAACTTCCAGTTCAAATGAGGAAATAATCCGAAAAAAAAAAAAAAATTTTTTTTTAAATATTTATTTAAACGAAATTTATATTTAATATACATAATTATAAAAACTATTACAAACTTATAAATGTTGTACCTTACGTTGACCTACAATCCTGAAATTGGTACGAAACCCATAGTGAGCGAGTCCGACCCGCACTTAACCAGTTTTTTATATTATGTTTCTAATACCTTAAAAATATATAGTTATAGTAGATACGTATTCCATATGATAATAATAAAATACAGCAAAAGCAAAATTACAAGCAGACAGACTAGAAATAATGTAGGGATATCTGAGAGTTTTCTCCGAATAGACAATGAACAATGCTCGATGGCCACGAGGACAATAGAATGCCCTAAGCTCATACGATAAGTTAGATCCGCTGAGACTAAAACGGGACAGGCGCATATTTTAAATTCTATAGAATTTCAATCAGACACTAAGTTTATCTATTTGTGGAGAAGCTTCACGCTGTATCCCGCACACAGCGGGGTAAACAGGGAGAATCTAGTGTTAAGACACTCTGATTCCCACTTTCTGCCGAATTCTGGAGGCATTGCGTGTTGAGTGGTACAACTCAACGCCGCGTTTTACCTAGACACCAGCCAGAGCGAAGAAATGGAAATATATAACGTAAATTAATATTACAATATGTGCGGGATACAGCGTGAAGCTAAAGTAATAATAATATTGTACTATTGAATGAATACGAGATTATTTTATTTCTATATTTACTATATATTGCTAAACTGAAATATGATGTACAGGTAACCTAATACGCGAGTCCACTTCCTAGTATATGTCACAGAGTACAGACAGACACACACACTGCCCCGACTAGTTTGTAGGTGACAATAAATTTTAATAAACATATGTTTTATTGAGATTAATTGTATGCAAAAACTAGAAGATTACAGACACAAACAAGTGTTTGTATTTGTAAAAAGATAAATATATTATATGCAAGTTTCTTGTATAGATTTTTTTTATCAGCTTCACACAGCAGGGTAGGCAGAGGGAACCTAGTCTTAAAACACTCTATTCCCCACTTTATGCTGAATTCTGGATTTGATTCGTGTTGAGTTGCAGAACTCAATGCCGCGCTTTGCCTCGACACTCGACACACTTCGACTTGTATAGACTTTACTTCTTCCATTTTTATATATACTTGACCAGTCTTAACCAGTCGAAGTTCTAGGTTCGATTTTCACTCGAGTAAATTGAAATAATTAATATTTTGCGCGAAAAGTGGGAAACGGAAATGTCTCAATCGAAACGGAGAGTCTTTAATACTAGCTTTCCAAGTTCCCTCTCTCCTCATACTAAAATACTAGATATTCCGTTAAAAAAATACGTTGCAGGCATTTATATTTCTCACTAAAGTTTTCACTTAAAATAAATCCAGTGTTTATTTTTAATCACTACAAATAAGGTGTCGGGAATTCTGTAATGAGAGTGATAAACGATATTACGTGTAACACTACGCCGTGAGAACGGTTTTAGCGTCTTTGGTTACCTGCGCTTCTTAAGATCTTTCCCTTTTTTAAAACTTTTCAATTAATTATTTTAGAAATCGTATGATGAATTATATATACTCTGGATGTTGATGGATTTAGAAGTTGAAAGGATAACTGTGGAAGGAGGAAACGTAATATGTGAAGTTTTAATAATAAATAAACTTTAAACTAGAGGTATTTGGGTGTATATATAGCTTGTTTTTAATATTTTTTCGTACAGCGATAGATAGAGCGTCTGACTGCAAAAGACTTAAGATACTCCATTTCTCAATTTCCGCGGAACTTCCTCTAAGAAATAAACTAAACTTCGTGTAGTTTTGCTATATTATAAAAAAAAACAGCTTCACGCTCTATCCCGCACACAGCACGGTAGGCAGAGGGAACCTAGTGTTAAGACACTCCGTTCTCTTTATTACCGCAAGTAAACGTTTTAACCACCTACGAAACAAACATAGGCATTATAGTACCTACTCATTAATTGTAAAGGGAAGTAAAAAATCTATTGTCACTCTTATAAATAGCGAGCGAAGTAAATTTGAAATGTTTACTTTTTTGTTAATATAACGTATAATTATATATTTTTTTGCATAATTACTTTTTTTTGTGTTAATAAACTTTGAACGTTTGAACTCATATTTTATAGTTATGATAGTTAAAGTTCATAATTATATTTTAGAGGCAGGTATTAAATAATAATTGACGTTATCTTGACGTGGCTGGGGCTGTTTTAAAGAAATACTAGCGACCCACTCGCGGCTTTTCCCACTTTTAGTACTAAATTATTTATTTACTAAACTGAATGACTTACGTGTTACTCTGCAAAAGAGAGAGAAGACGCGAGCGGGTCGCTAGTGTTAATATAAATGATCCAGCATTAAACATTAGTATCTAAAATCGGGTTTGTTAATTTAAATTAACTTTTCAAAATCAATTAATTTATTTACTACTATACCTATAAACAGATGTAATGATTAAATAACTAACTTTGATAAGTATTTATTTTTATTCATCCTCGTAGGGATATGATTATTCTTTTGTGCCCATTTCTTTAGAGAATTAATTTCAACAAAATATATTTATTTTAAAATAAAAATTACAATAATATATTATATCGGGAACTTTTATATTTATATAATTGATAATATTTAATATTTATAGTACTTTTTTAAATATATACCAATAGCTATGACAACGCATGCGAAAAAAGCATATATTAGACATTTTTTCTAATCCTATATACCTTTTGAAAAACTACCGAAATTCTTATAGTTAACAAGCCCTCGGGAGGGTATGGAACCAAAAACTTTCTTTACTGTAAGAAATATACTGCCTCACTACGCGGCAGCATATTTCTTTTTATATCTCGTAACTTGCGCCTACAGAGCTATAAATTGGATTGTACAAACAAATTTCAGACATTTTATGAACCTGTGAAATTATAAATATCTTATAAGAAAATGTATATAGCATTTACAATGTGTTACGGCAGTAACAAGTGCAGTACCTACAGGCGTGGAATTTAACGAACTTATGTTTCTATGTCCAGGACAATTAAACATTCCATAGGTGTGAAACTTGTTTAAAATAACAATAAACTTGATTTCCGTAATTTTAATTTGCTTACTAAATAATAAATTTAATGATATAATAGATGTGGATTTTTTTTTATTTTTTTATGAGCGAAAAAGAAAATGTTACCAGAATTGGTGGGTTGCTTTAATGTAATCTGTTTTTAAAACATAAAGTAATTGTCATGTAAAATAATAATTGAAAAATATTTTTTAAGTTTAATTACTTTTTTTTATTAAAAATATACATAGAAAAAATATAGTACATTTTCCTAAGTTAAAGTATATTTACGTACATACGAATAATTTTCTAGTAATTATATGTATTATAATAAAAAAAAACACAAATAAAAATAATCTATTTTAATAAAAAAATATAGCTTTGACTTTTACTAACATTAGAAGCTCTCCGACTAGGTGTAACCAAATCAAATTGCCTCGTCAAGTACGTTGACAGATGAAAGAGATATTGTTAACTTCAATTGGACATCCAATGTCTGAGTTATTTATACACTAGCTTAGCCTCCTGTCGTCACATGTGAATATTTTTTTAAATTTTTTATAATTTTACATATATATTTCATAAATACTTTATATTGAGGGTTTGTAGTCAACTGTAATTGTGGCTGTATTTTGTATTTTATTTTAAGATTTGTTTTTTGAACTTGTTAGAATTGGCTGAATTGCTGTTTTATATAAATAAATAAATAAATAAAATAAAGAATTTATTATATATGTGTGGACAGGGTTCTTATATAGACCGTCATGGCTCGGGGGAATAGTAGTGGACTAATGCGTGATGCTTGTGGGTTCGATCCCCATTCGGAGGAAATGATTATAAATAAATTTTACTTATCTGCTTTTGTAACGCAATACCCGTCGTTAAGTTCTGTCACGCAGCGTCTCGAAAATTGGGTGGAAGCAGGGAGTGTCTTAACCCTAAGTGTCCTTAGTCTATGCTACTTGCGGGAAAAATGTGAGACTGCAATTAAAGGTTTTTTTTATTGTAATATAAACAGATTCAGTCTACACTGAAGTCTACAGAAACAATGTAAATACGATTGAATTTATTATGAATTATTCGAATGAAGTTGTATTGAAAGTAAATGAATTTCAATATGACACTTAAAATTCAAATCGGCATTAAAATCGACAAAAACAATGCAAATCAATGCCATTCTTTATTGTTATAAATTTGTAAAATCAATACGTATATTTATTTATACAAGCTTAACGCGGTTGAGGCCTTTGTAGCACAGTGGAAATGCGTGTGACCATAAACGTGACGGTTATGTGTTCGATTTTCACTCGAGAGTATAATTAAATGTATGATTAAATACAATATATTTTCATTTCCTCGTTCTTGTAGACGAAACACGGCGTCGAGTTCCACTATTCAACAAGGAATGTCTCGAAAATTCAGCGTAAATTGGAACGGAGATAACACAAGGTTCCCAAGCTACCATTCTATGCGTGAAAAAGCGTGAAGCTGAACATAGAAACTACATAAATTATGCTCTATTTCAAATAAAATCTAAAATTTAAAAATATTTTTATTAAGAAACGATAATATTATAATAGTGGCAATAGCTATATGCTGACTTCGACTTCAAGTACTTCTGCTAGTTCTGTAGGTGTAATTTAAAGCATATAAATAATTATTATTTAATATACTAACTAACTTGACCAACAGAGGCACTACACGCGCTATACGAAAGTATATGTCAATGAAAAAATGAACAAAAATATGGAAATTCCTGAATAAGGAAAACGAGGAAAATAAAATTTCCTCAAAAACATTTTTAGTTAACTTAACCTACAGGGGCTGTTATGGGGCACGAGCGTGTCACTGTAACGCGACGGTTGTTGGTCGATTCCACTCGGGGAAATAAATCATTATTTATTAATATTCTTATTTCTTCACTCTGTTATAAAGGCGAAAAACGTGACGTTGAGTTCCGCCACCAAACACCTCGAAAATTCGACGGAAAGTAGTGAACGGAGTGTCTTATCACTAGGTTCCCGCCTATCCTGCTATATGCGTGATAGAGCGTGAAGCTAAATAAAAAAATAACAACAAAACAGGAGCAAGTAAACAGTGAACTTATGGCCAAGAGCGGGCTATCCTATAGTAGACTAAACAACGCGTTCGAGCTCGGACGTGTCGCTCGTCGCCACGAACTTCCTACCACGCGGCAATCGCACTAACAAGAACTGACCGTGAAAAAATAATTATTGTTCTATTATTATTATTATTATTTATTATTATATTAAAATAATAAGTGAATGAGTGAATGAATTTTAGTGAAACGTGTTACTGAGGTTAGTATGTAAAAAAAAAGGATTTCTTAAGTTATATTATTATGTATAATAATTTGGGGCCAGCTGTGGCGCGGAGTTAGGTTGTAGATTCAATTTTGATTGGAAAATGAAATATTTAATATTTCCTATTTCTTTGCTCTAGTGTCAAGGTAAGAGCGACATTGAGTGCCGCCAGTCAACACTCAATGCTTCCAGAACACGGTGGAAAGTGTTAAACGGAGTGTCTTAACACTACGTTCCTTCTGCTTACCCTGCTGTGTGCGGGATACAGCGTGACGCTCAGAAACACAAAATATAATTATACATTAATTATTATATTTATATTATACAAATTTTATTGATTGTAACGCCGCTATAATATTAACCGGATATATAGTTCAATGAGCTAACCTTAGACGAGCCCGCACTACTAGTACATTTGAATATTTACTAAACTTCGCAATTAGTGTTTTAGTAATTATTTGACTGTAGACACTTAGATAGATTTTCGACTGCAAAATCTAGACTTTTAATAAAACTAGGATTTTATTCTTTCTGTATTTATTTTGTTTATTGTATTGATATATTTATTCTATAAATGATTAAAATTTTAAATTTAAATTTTAAATAATGGGTAAAAACTCATAACATTATAAATAACCGAATACAGTGACATTAAATTATTTTATGACCTCAATTTGTTTTATATTTATAAACAAACAGATGTACTTCAAATTATTTACTATCTCTATATCTGTATAGCAAGTGCAATTTGAATTTTTCAGCAATTTAGTATGAATTGAATTTATTTTTTATTCCTTTACTTTGGTGTCGAGGCAAAGAACGGCGTTAATATCCGCCACTCAACATCCAATGCCTCCAGAATTAGCTTCACTTCATGTTCCGTCTGCCTGACCTGCTGTGTACGGGATACAGCTAAAAGCTAAAAAAACCCAAAAAATAAATAAATAAGCAGTGAATTATTAAAAATTATCATATTTTTGCAGGAATAAAATATGAAAGTATTTCAGAAATATTGCTTTTGACAAATACATTTTATATTTTAAAATTTTAGCTTTAGCCTTTGGCCTATTTACTATTTAATATGCATATACCTAATAACTATGAATTTTAATTATATACATATAATATTTATATCAATTTTATGACCAGCCATCACATTTTCAACGGCTTCTCGGTATAAAAAAATCTTTAGAAGCAATCTCGATCTTTTCCATCAATGGTTCGTGCTCAATTTATGTAAACTAGTTTTTAACAGCTCGTCTGCTTTTGTTACGCTAACGTAAACCTTTTATATGGATATATTAACACCGTGGAAATTCCGCAAGTTCATTATAAGCGGAAAATCTAAAAATAAACTTAAATAGTTTTGCTATGTTTATTCTTGTTTCATTTTCGTTTTCTTTAAAAACTAATAATAAATAGATATTCTAGACCGAAATAAAGAGAGAGAGCTCAAAAAAGTCCTCATCTGTAATTTTCTTTTTCAAAGGTCAAAGTCAACTTTTTCACCCTCAAGTCGGATTTGAACCCAATATTACTAAAGTAACGTTCCATCTGCGCCATGAGGATTTTCCTGTCATATCTTATATTTATATTTTTAAGTCCTAATTTCAAGGCGCACGGTTTCTCACCTTAGCCATGGTCTTATAACGGGATCTTAGAACATATACAACGGGATAAACTGAGATTTGCGTATCGTGCAGTAGTTCCTTACCTGCAATTTATAGTGTAATATACGGCTCTTGGATTAGAATGTAAAATAGGATTAGGTTCTGTTGTTCTAGAAGTAGGGTAGGCAGAGGGAACCTAGTGTTAAGTTCCGTTCCCCATTTTCCGCCAAATTCTGCTTGTGTGTTGAGTAGCGGAACTCAACGCCGCCCTTTACCTCGATCACAGAGCGAAGAATTGTAGAAAAAAAATTAAATGTGAGTTCATATTTTTATTATTAGCTAATATAATGAAAACGATACATGTAAAGAGTATTAGTGATGTAGCAACGACATCGATACATTTAAACATCGATTCAGACTGCATTAATAGAAAACCGTTTTTTTTTTTTACAAAAATCTAAAATTCAACAGATTTAACTTTCTTGTATCAATAACTTTCTTCTTAAAGTAATATAACATTTAATTCTATATAAACAGTTATATTAAGAGTTCTTCAATGACGTCATAGGCCCCATGAGTCATAATTGTAACACTTTCAGGTCAATTAGTACGCCATTATAAAAAAAAAAACGGTCGGTTTGTTTGTTCAGATCAAAGATTTGTAGTTTCGGCCACGGTATCTAATCAAATAATATCAAACGTTAAATATGAGGTTAACAACCCATGCTCCATTACATAAGTGATATTAAGTCACGCGTATATATTTCGTACAATGGATTTCGAATGTTTTTGTGCGAAACTGTCGATGTCGATAGAACATGACTGTGCCGTATTTTTTTACTATTATTTAAGATTTTAAGATATAGTTTTGGGGTTTAGTTGATTCTTTTTAGGGAGCTTCACGCTATATCCCGCATAAACAGCATAGGCAGGGGGAACCTAGTGTTAAAACACTCCGTTCTCCAATTTCCCGCCCATTTGGGGATGGGGATTAACTCTACAACCGTCGCTCTACAGTTACACGCTTTTTACTCTGTTAGTGTAAAAAGATATGAAACTAAATATTATATGTAAATAAATATTTATATGTAGCCGCTGTCGATTGTAGACCTTGAAAATTTTGAATATTATTCGTATGTCTTTAAATTAGATTTGACTAAGTTTTCTAAGACAAGTGTTTCTTGTATAGGTAAGGTCATATGAGTATGACTATTATTCTATCATTAAAAACCTATTTATGAGGCCCTCGTGACGCGACGGTTGTGGGCTCAATTTCAACTCGAGGATATTACTTCTCTAGGAGGAGGACTCGAAAAATTCAGCGGAAATTGGGGAAGGAGGTGTCTTGACGCTAGGTTCCCTCTGCTTCCCTGCTATATGCGAGAGACATTATGAATCTGAAACAAAACTATTATAATTAACCTAAGTATATAAAATTCTACGAATTATAGCTACGGTTGTGGACTTATGGTTTTAAATTTGCTTTTGTAAATACAGAATAGACTTTCCGTTTTCCGCCGCTTCTAGGAAAATTAGTTGCGAATATAAACTTTAAAGTAACTACTGGTTTAATATTAGATAGCAGCAAAAGATGATGAAAATTTTAAATTTAATTTTTTGTGCCCCTCAAAACGCGACAGATTGTCGGTTCGAATCGCTCTCAAAAAATATTTAATATTCTCATTTCATCCCTCTGGTAATCGGCTCTGGTGTCCAGTGGAAACTGAGGAATGGAGTGTCTCAACACTAGCTTTCCACTAGCTTTCCTACGCTGCTGTACGCGATTATTTTGTTTTTTACAATACATTACAACTAAAATAAACAATCAACTAAAAGTTATTTAAGCTATTGACCCCATGAATCAGCTATAAGTTCCATGGTCCATCAATCGAACACAGATTCACCACCAGCCATATGTGGTTCCGGTGTTATGGGGCCACCGATAACGCTATCGGCGGATGGCTTAACGCATTCGATTGTGATTTTTCTATTGGAGTCGGTGGATGTAGGTTATTCGTAACGCTAGAACACGACTCGATAAATGCTGTGCGCACGCGCAGCTGTTTCGTATACGCAATATGGTAGTTTTCAAGTGTATTTTATTGTATTGTGTATTTTTTTTAATTAATATTACTTATTAAAAATATATTTTACAAACAAGTACTGAAGTCCTTTCGACTTATTTTTTGTGGATTGCGTGAAGTGAACTCTATGACTTTTTGAACATGTAAAGACGATTTGCTTTTTAGTTTTTTTAGAAGAACAAACTCAAGATTATTATTTTTACCTTTAATTAGAACCTATTAGATATTTAAGGGTGGGTACGAAGAGCTGAGGATCGAGTGTGGTAGCGGGATTTAGGGAAGACCTGGCATGAAGATGTCCAGCAGTGGACAATCGATGGCTGGCGATGATGATGATGATGATGAGATATTTAAGGACTATTACAATTTATGGAGCTTTGCTAAGTAACCAACACGCAATATCTCAAATACAGTGTCTTGACAGTAGGTTCTCTCTGTCTTCCCAGTTTTAGCTTAATAAAAATTGAAGCCGAAAAGAAAAATAATTATAATAAAATATTTTTATAAGAAATCTTTATAATTTTATAGCCACTATGCTAGCCACTTTTCTAACTAACAATCTGTTATAATTTTAGACAAATTTACCAAATACATTTATTCTTTGGAAGTTTTACGCTAAACTGATTTGTGTATAATCTAGTAGGAATTATATAATTTTTTATGATTTCTTATCCATATTTACGGAAATATGAAATAGCATTGGCTATGAATAATTTTGATAAGTTTATCTAAATTCGACAAAACGATGAATGAAAATGTGGTAATATCAACAGTTTAGAACTAAAGTATTTTAAAGTTCTTTTTTGGCCTCCTAATATAATTTTATGAAACAACAGAAAAAACTATAAGAAAAAGAAATTCTACCAATGCCCTTTTTTTGTTTTCTTAAATAAATTATTATAACAAGATTATTTAGTACAATATTTCAGTAGCTCATAAAATTATAATACCAGAGACAAATAATTTTATTTATAAACTTAAGTCACACTTGAAATGAGTTAGCTATCAAGAAAAATATATTTTATAGTAAACACTTGCAGTCCGTTATTTACTCAGCAAAAACCAGTCACGTTATTATTAACTCTCCATTTTTTTCCTCTATGCCCATAAAAAGTGACAAAAAGACGAGGAAATGGTGAAAAAAATTAGCACGTCACCGAACAAGTGGATTTCATAGAATGAATACGCGCAAAACTATTTATTTCGTACCGCAGAATTGAGATGAGTTTAGAAAAAAATGAATTATTATTTGGATATGCTTTTAATTCTGAGGTATGGCACAAGCTTCAGCGACAGGTTGGTTCGATGCCCAATACAAGAAATTACATATTAAATATTTTCATTTCTTCGCTCTGGTGTAGAGGCAAACAGCGGCGTTGAGTTCCGCCACTCAACACGTTATACCTCCAGAATTCGGTAGAAAATGGGGAACAAAAATGTTTTAATCGGAACGGAGTGTCGTAACACTCGGTTGCCAAGCTCCTGCCTAAAATAACAATAAAAACTATATAAAATCTTATAACGTAATATACATAATTCATATGGTTTTAGAGATTGTATGTATTTATCTAGAGGACGTGGGTTGAAGTCCTGCCGGGTTGAACACACTGTATAAAGTTTTTTATAATAATATATTAAACTGACAAACATATATTACTCCGGGTTTATAATAACAAAATCGTAGTTCCTTTTTGATTACTGATAATAAAACTAAAAATGAATTTCAAGTGGCTAAATATTCACTCATAGAGACTTCTGAACTCTATTTTTTAGCGTTACATTGTACCTCACATAATAGAGCAAGCAAAGTGAGACTATTGTGGACTAAGACACTTACTCCACTTTTCGCCGATTTCTGAAGTTTCTGAGTTGATTTCTGCGTTGAGTGGCACAATTCAAAGCCGCGCTTTTGCCTTGACCCCAGAGAGAAGAAATGTACATATTAAATATTTAATTTTCTCAAGTGGGAATCGAACTCAGAATTGATCTCAATAATTTTTATTTTATGTATGTTTACTACGCAATTGGTATGTCATTTTCATTTACGTAGGTACTAGGTGAATTCAATTTGAAATTATTAAAAAAAGTGTATTAAAGTTAACCTATTTTTTTACATGCTCATTTAAAGGAAATCTTAATTGAATGACATTTTATATTTGCTTAAAGTGTCAAGAAGATAAATTACACTCTGTGTGACCAAAAATCAATGATTGATGTAAAATACCTTACTTTCGAATTTATTTCGAACTTTTAACGTACGCTGCTTATATAACTATTAATAATAAAATATTTTGAGAGGTGACATACGATATCTACATTCACAGAAAGTGGGTTTAATTTTTTTAAAAAATTATTTATAAATAGTAATAGTAAACTAAATAATCTTATTATTTTTTTACGTCTTCTTAGTGTGTCTAGATGGTATTTACTTACACTTTACTTCTGGAGGCCTGAATTCTGCAGGTCTTGTGTGCTGGGTACCAAATAGAAATCAAAAATAATCAATATCTCATTCTCTCGAGTGGGAATCAAACCCACTACCGTCAAGTTTACAGTCGCAGTCGTTTTATTCAATAACTATAGATAATATTTATGACGACCTTTAACCAATATTCCCAGACCGCTTATAATTAAATAGGTAAACAACTATGATAACCCAATTCCGTTATCAGGACAGTAAATAAAAAGAGTTCTGTCAAACTGGTCGATTTCGACATACACCTGATTTATCATCAAATATGGCGCAGGGGCACAAGCCACTGTAAGCACATCAGTGGTGGGTTCGCTTCCCATTTAGGGATTGAAACATTTAATATTTCCTCACTTTGGCAAAGGGTGTTGTTTTCTAAAAATTCAGTGGAAAGTGAAATTGTCTTAATGGGAACGGCCTGCCTTCCCTTCGTGTGTGCGGGATACAGTGTAAGCTAACAAAAATATAGATGCAATCAAGCTATAGCGGGGCTAAATCTGTAAACGCAATGGTCGTGGGTTCGATACCCACTTGGGACAGTTCTGCTTTACAAAACGCAATGTGTGGAATTCAGTCGGAGAGTTGAGAGCAGAGTGTATTGACACGTTCTTTACCTATCCTGCTCTACGCAGAATACATAATGAAACAGGAAAAAGAAGCATACGAGTATATCGTATAAATATAAATAAAAACCGCTAAAAATAAATAAAAATAAATATATTTTAACTATAATCTGTTAATATAGTAGAGACAATTTTTCAACAATTGTTCTTAAGAAGGCTGTGGACAGTTGCGTGCGGCTAGTCCATATTAATTACGAAATAGGGATAAGACTTAACGGTGGTTTTTGTTAAATGATTGTGATGTTTATCTGTTCATAGGTTAATTGTACTTTCTTTTTACTAATACTTTAATAAGGAAATTGTTAATTATATTAACCGACTTCTGTAAAAGGAGGTTCTTAATTCGACTGTATGTTTTTGTATGTTTGTTACCTAAGAACCTTCCACTGGGTGAATCGATTTTTTTATGATAATTTTTTTTAAAAAGGATATCTATCCAAGTCATATTTAAATTCTATCGAAAAAGCATATTTTGTGTAATAAATGTTTAAGAAATTGATATTTTATTTGTTTCTAAGCGTCATCTGAGAAATTAAATATGTCAATGCTTACGAATAAACCTGTATAAATGACATACTGTCCAAGTTAGATATACCGTTATAGTTTATGACTATAAAAATTATACATATTTACATATCTATCGTTTTAAATAATAAAAAGTAAATCTGAAAATAAATTATTACTTATGTAAAAAAATGATTATTTATCGAACAGTAGTTTTCAAGTCAACGAAGACAGAATATTCTCAAAAATTGATGTAAATAATGATATAAAAGGCTGATGACAATTCTACAATATATTTTTTATATAATTTAAGTTTTATTATTGACTTGTCATAAACAACAAATTATAATTTAAAATAAAAATACATTTTTTTGAAGATTTTTTTTTATGGAAAAAGGACTTCCCACTGTGTGTTCACCCAGCTATATGCGTTAAGCTAAAAAAAATAATTTAAAAAAATCAATATATCCAAAAAAGGATTGTCTTCAAAAGCAGGAGCAATTCTATATAATTAATATCATGTTGACACTGAAACAAGAATCTGTAAGCCGCATTTATTGTGGACAAGCAATTCTATTCCATGTAAAGTCTAGATTTTCAAAGGCGTCCTAGACTTGTATTCAGAGTCAACGCGTGCGTTTTATGCGGCTATCAACTAACTGTAAGGCTGTGCTAATTTTCTTCTTATGTTAAACAGTTATTGTTTTTGTATTTCAGGTTAACTACAGTATATTGTGAGAAACTTAATTTTGATACTAAAATAAATGTCTATTAAAAGGGAAATTTGTAACATATATAAGCCGTTGTGGCCCAGTGCCACGAGTGTGTAACTGTAAACGCGACGGGTTGTGAGTTCCTATTATTTGTTTTTAAATAAATTACATTTACGTAAGATGGCAGCCGTTTCTTACAAACGTTTAACCTAGTGTTAAGACACTCCATTCTCCAGTTTTGCATTTATACGCTAGACCTAGATAGATTATAATAGAGCAATTATAACATGAAAATAATTAAATATCACTTTCCTGAGTGGAGGAGGAACCTAAGACCAGCGCATAGAATCAGATTTTATCCTACTTCTCCCTGACGGTCTTATCATATTGTTATATGTTGTTAATTCTATTTAAATATTTATTTATAATTTTATATTCACATTGTATATTGTTGTCGCGGTTTTCTCTTGGATACCTTCCAAGCACTGAAACTAAATAAACGAAATGATTCAAAGGTAAAGGTAATTGTAAAACTTAAATATATACCACATAATCTATGTAAATTGAATAAAGGCGACGGTTTTGAGTTCAATTCCCATTTGGAGAAAATAATAATTTTATATTTTCATAACAAGGCGAAGCAAGGCGTTAAATACCGGCAATTAAAAAAAAAAAATTCTCTTTTTACTTAACACAAGGTTCCCTCTGTCTATCCTGCTATATATAATACAGCGTGAAAGAAAAAAACATGTGAAAGACGAATGAATACTTGTCAATAGAATCCCTTAGTATATCATATATATATATATATCTACTTGACATATGCAAATGCTGTGATAAGCTGAACAAAAATAGATAGTGTTTAGAAAAATAGTACACCAAATGATAAGCGGTTACCTAATGTAACCTAATCTGTAATCGTATGCGATAACGCAACTCTCCATATAATGTAATGAACAACGAACTTTAGATGTTATTATGTTAATATTAAAGTTTTATTCAAATCGATTTAGTTTTTTTATATATAGATATATATCTTTAGTATTTTATCGAACACTTTCGCTAGAGAATAAATCATTTTACTGAGATTATCTGGAGAAATGCTGGTGAAATATTCATTTAAGTGTTTTTTTAGGAGGGAATTGTGAAGTGTTTTTTTTATTTGAAGGACGGCGATGTAGCAAATGGAATGAAATAAAAGTAAGAATATATTTAATTTATTAATAAGAAGGATTTATTTATTAAGTGGCCAGTCCTGGGGCAGGGGTTCAAGCGTGCGACTGTAAATACAGATTGTAGATTCGATTCCCAATCTAAGAATAGTTATTATTTTGATTTCCTCGCTCTGGTAACGAAGCTAATCGCATCGTTGAGTTCTACTACTTAACACGTAAGGCATTCTTGAGGCTGTACGGGGGTGGAGTATTTTAACACTAAATTCTCAGGTTCTCTCTGCCTGCCTGCCCTGCAATGTGCGGGATACAGCGTACATAAGAAAAGATTTATTTAAAATTGTGCTCATATTAATATATTTTTATGACATTCTTACAAAATATTCTAACATAAAATAGGATTCTCGTGTGGTCTAAATTACCATACAAAGGCCTAACTCGAATCAGCAATTTTTCGCAGAAAACGTCCGTACTATATTTTTTGTGAGCCTAATAAGATTTATTGCTTAGTTGGATAACAAAGAATAATACTTTTTTATATAAAAATAATTATACTTTTAAATGTGATATTAAAAAGGGCACTTTTGTATGATTTATTTTCCAGTTACTTAAAATTATACTTAAAATAAAAAATAGTGAACCAGCATTTAAAAAGCTTTGCGCTGCAGTTCCTTAATCGGTTAAAATATTAACTCAATACATTTATTTTATTTATAAATGGGCAATATATTTCTATTTAATATAATAAGTGCTAATGCCTCCAGAATCCATCGGAAAATATGGATCAGCATGTCTGAATGCTAGGGTTCCTCTTCCTATACTGCTGTGTGAGGGATACAGCGGGAATATACAGCTAAAACTTAAAAATATATATTATATAAATTTTCACATTATACTATTTATTAAGACGTTAAATAGATCATCAAAAACATCATTTCATTAGTGAAAAAATGATAATAATGATAGAGTCAGTAGTTAATGACACTAGGTTGCAAACTAATGATAGAGACTAAGAAGCTAGTGTCACACAGTATCCTTAAAACGAGCTCCATTGTATACCACATATTAGTACAAAACAAGAATAGCCAGCCATCTTCAATGTCTTTTTAAATATAGTTATTTATAAAGTAATTTGGTTCATGGCACCGCTTTATTTGCACAGTTGGTCAATCGCTTAGTCAATTGTTGGTGCAATAATGACACCATTTCCCTTAATTCTAGTTACAGTAAAGAAAACTTGTTTAACTATTAATATAGACTAATTTAAATAATTTCAAAATTAGTTTGACATCTTAATAGTCTACCGCGTTTAAAAATATTAACTTTAATAAATGTATTATTGTAATACTTTGAAATATCTATATTAAAATTATTAATTATGAAATTTTTGGTCTTCGTTGAATCAAAAAGAAACTGTTGTTACAACGATTTCGATTGTCCTAATAATACTAAGAAAATTTATGATTCTATTAATAATAGGATATTAATAAAGATCATCTTAGCTAGATAGGCTTAGCTTACCTGCGCAATTGGTTGAAGGCTCGAGCCCCGGTCGGGGAAATGTTTATATATCAAATATTAATTTTCATTCCCTCTAAGATAAGGCAGCTTATGTCCTCGCGTGAAAAACATGAAGCTAAAACAATTAACATAAAAGTATTTATATAAAAAAATGCAATTGGAACTAATTGTATTTTTAAAATACAATATTTCCTACTTATTTATTGAAATACTATACTAATATTTATAATTTCAAAATATGATTTTAATTATCTATGCCGACTAGCTTTTTTAATTATCTATTTATTCTTAATTAAGATTTTATATAGGCCTACCTATATCCGCATACTATGCATATTACAGATATTAAAAGGTCAATGATTTTAATTTAGATGTTATAATAAAGTTTAACATAATACGTATGGAGAAGGTTGTCAGTTCTAATCCTTTACTCTAAATGAGGAATTAGCGATGTTTATTATTATAATTAAAAAAAAATAATAATATATATATATTTTTTATGGAAAAACCAATAAAAAAGTGAATTTGAAGTTGAAGTTAAATCCTTCTTACCCAGCTACAAAGAAAAAAGAAAGAATTGAAATAATTTCATAGTGAAAAGTTAAATAACGGAAGTAAAATATGTATACAAAAATATTTAATCTATGTATGACATTCCTTAGCATTTTAAACATTATATTCAGTATGGGTGTAGCAGTTTATCTGGTTTATCTAGTCTATATTAAGCAGATACATAGCGTACGAGATCAATTACGTATTCAATAAAATATTTAAGATCTTTTTTATTAATATGTATTTATTTAAAACTATATTTACGGAGAAAATAAAGAAAGAAAATTTAATTGTATTGTAAAAATGATTAAACTACGCAAAGCTGGACGTTATTATTAAAGTATTTGTAAAAATAGTTTTTTAGCTTTACCGTATACGTATACATGTATGTTAATTAAAAGTAATCTACTGTCTGTATACAAATATAAACATCTCAATTGTAAACTTTTACAAAGAAATTCGGACCAGCTTATTCCTCAACTAACTAACACTTTAATTAAATTGACAAAATATTGACATTAAAAACATTTCATAGAATAAATTTAAATATAAATAACTTGTATAAATGATAAATTCAAAATATTCTAATACGAAGTTTACTGCAATACACTAAAGAATTTTGACGTCATACCTACTTCTTATTAATTGTTAGAGTAATTTTATGGGCTCACCAATTATATCAACTCCGTTGTCCTTAGCCTGCGCCAATTCGGCGTCAGAAGTAAGTCAAATAGTGTTAATTAACATAAATAAATCAGCTTCACCCTGTATCCCACACACAGCTGAGTAGGCAGAGGGAACATAGTGTTAAGACACTCCGTTCCCAACTTTCTGCCGAGTTCTGGAGTGGTTCTGGCATTGCGTGTTGAGTGGCAGAACTCAACGCCGCTCTTTGCCTTGACATCAACGAAGAAATGGAAATATAAACGTAAATAAATATTTCACTTCCTCGAGTGGGGATCGAACCCACTACCGTTGCGTACCGTGCCGCTACGCCACGAAGGCCTCGATAAAATTTATTTCGATTAAAATAGTATGTATTACATTAATAATCTTTGTAAAACGCAGTCCGGTAACGTAGTGGAGTAGTGATTGACTTGACACGCGTTGGTCGAGGATTCGGACTTGTGTTTAGGGTTCCGTACCTTTTAAGGAAAAAATAACCTTTATGAGATCACTTTGTTGTCCGTCTGTCGGCGGAACCCTCGGTGGGCGAGTCCGACTCACGCTTGTCCGGTTTATTTTATAGTTTCACACATAGCATAATATAAGCAAAGGGAACCAGGGAAGCTAGTGCTAAGACGTTCCGTTCACATTTAAGTACTTCCTTTCTAAACTTTCTGCCGGATTCTGGTGGAATTCAATGGGGTTACCAGAGCGACGGAATGAAAACTTTAAATATTTCATTTTTTCCAGTGAAAATCGAACCAACATATTGTTTTGGTTACAGTCGCGTGTTTGTGCCCCAGCTTGCACAGGCCTAGCGACTGGCCTCTTAAAAGTGGTATTAGCTACTATGTAAAAAGTAGAGAACAGAATGACTTAACACTAGGTTCCCTTTGCTTATTCGCTATATGCGACAGATGTGCGCGTGAAATTAAAAAAAAACTGTATGAGTCATACAAATTTCAAAGCGTGTCGTTATTATGGCTCGGCTTTGTATAAAGATTAGATCTTAAACGTAAACATAGAAAACGTTGTAATGTAAAAAAAACAAGGATTTTTATATTGCCATTTATATGTACCACTAGAAGCATTTATTACACATTACATTTATTTATTTATTTTTTACATTGTTTAGTTCTTTTTATTATATAACATTTTTTCTTCTATTGGTAAACTTTTTGGTAAATTTTTAAGGTATACAAAAAGTTTTTAGAAAATTACCTAATTTCTCAATAGTTTTAAGTATATTATGGTACAAAGATTAAAAGTGTCGAATATCTTAATCCACTTATAATAAGTATAGTAAGGGGATAAATTTGTTTAACTAGACGACCTATATTTACTATAACTTGTATGTAAGTCCAAGTACGTGTTATGTCACTAGCTCATTTAGATAGAATAATCTGCAAAATTGTTAACTTATAAAATTATAAATCAAATATTAACATAGTAAGTATTATAAAATTTAAAAATAATTTGTTTTACCTAAAATTCAAATATAAAATTAAGTACTAAACTTTTTTTTATTTATTTTTTTTATTTTCTTTACTGTTTATAATTAACATACATTTCCCCTTTTAGGATTTTTTCTGATGCCTTTCTTTTTTCAAATTTTCTTTTTTGCTTTTTTTCAAATAAAATTAAAATTAAAAAAAAATAATTGTAATATACTATTGGAAATAGTGGCCTCTACAGCTTCACCGGGTTTTGTCTCTTTTACTCTGAACTTATCTAGGATATCGATCTTTATTTCTACTCAACTGAAGATTTCCTAGATCAAATATACCAAATTATAAATATCGTAAAAAATAATAAATAATAATTATAATAATCCAAAAAAAAAACATATAAATTTATGAATTATTAATACATTTCTGTCGTTAGGCGTTGTTTTACGACATCTTCACAAAAGACTGACTGATTTGAACGTCATATGGCCAAAGTCAATGGTATTATATTATAGTCTACTCAAATAATGTAGGCGGCTTCTTTATACAAAGTAAGCGGCAGTAATTAATGATTTGGGTTCCGTATCTTATTTTTGATTTCGTAGTACCGTGGTACAGCTACCGACTCTATATGCATCGGTTGTGGACTCAGCTTCCATTTGGGGGATGAACTATTTTCATTTCTTCGTTTTGGTATCAGGAATTCCTTGGGGCGCAAAGTGGGAAGTGGAGTGTCTTAGCACTAGGTTCCCCCCGCCTTTTTGCTATAAATAAGATAGAGAGTGAAACTAATGTAATTTATAAAAAAATAGATTCTACCCTTCTTCAGATATTTTTTTTTGAGCTTCTAGCAGTGCTTATTGCCTGAGAGTACCTATATCAATATGTTTTATGTTTTACATTAAAACAAAACCAGTATAAAATAGATATTTATTTAAAAATAAAATTCATAAAATAAAAATTACCATAATTCCAATACTACCTAGCGAAATTAAAAAAGATTATGTTAAGGATCGTTAAGTACGTTCAATTGTTTTTTTCAAACTAAGTACAGAACCCTAAATACCATAAAGAGTTTTGCATATTTATAAAGAATATTTTATATTGATGCTAAAAACGCTATTGTATTATAGTTTCCGCTATAAAACCCCAGGAGTTCATTTGCTTAAATGTTCTTAATAAGGTGTTATGGATTTTTTTGATTCTATAATGATAATAACTAATTGTATAGTATTTGAAAAATAACTTTTTTATGTAAATTAGATAGTACTGATATATTAAGTAATAATTATATTAATTCAGTACATATATTTAATGAAAATGTCAAGGAGCTAAACAACTGAATGTAAGAAATTATATTTTAATCTTAATCTTCTATGCATTGTATAAAATAATATCGCTTCCGATCGATGTACAATTAAATCTTTCAAACTATACAACTGATTTTGATGCGGCTTTCACTCATAGATAATTCAAGAAAAAGGTTTATATATAAAATAACTATTTAGCCATACTATCGATGAGAGCACGCGGACGAAGCTGTGAACGGAACAAAAATATATGAGTAGAAAGAAGAGTGGTATATCACTAGACTTTCCTCTTTTTCTCTTAATAATGCAGAAAATATATACTTAATATACATCTTTCCAAGTTCAATCCATATCTATTAAAATTTCTATTAAAAGTTCCATTTCTATTAAAAGTTCCGAATGTAATAATAGTAAAAAAACTCTCTCTCTCTCTCTGTAAACTCAACTCTGTACTTTTTAAATTAATGTTAGTATATATAACTTACAAGCTTACATTGTTTTATAATACTTGATGCGTAGATTTAAGATAATTCAGTAGCGGACGCGATGTTCCCTGTCACGGCTGACGTTTACACGGATGTCGGCTACCTCCTTATAGCTAAACATTTATTGGTCTAATTACGTTAGTTTAATCGATCGGTACATTTTAGATTGGCGTTAAATATATTTAATGATTTTTAAAATTAAACTCCTTATTCGATTAAGAGGAATAATTAAAAGTTGTGGAATTAGAGGAACGGAAACGGAGTGTTTTAACACTACGTTCCCTCTGCCTATGGTATATATAAGATAATGCGTGAAGCTATAAATAAAAATAAATACATAAATAAGTAGTAGCTTAAGCAGACACACATCTGACATGACACGGATGTGGTCCACACAAACATGACACGTGACACCTAATGGCAAAATAGATACTTTCTATTTCCATTTGATATGTCATTTCAATTTAAATGTAGTGTAATGGTAGGTCCATTTTTTTATCACTATTATTAAGAAAAAGACAATCGAAGAAATCATCGAGTACCATGCCGACCATTTTATTTATTTTCACTCGATCTTTATTGTGGAGCATATATGGTTGTAGACGGTTGCAAGTTCGATACTCATTCGGGGTAGTTATTATATTTAAGTAATTTTTATATTAAAAAAATATATATATTTTTATTTTCATATCACTGCTCTAGTAGATTAAGAGTGGTGAAAGTTCCACTATTCAACACGCAGGATTAAAAAATGAGTAACGAAGTGTTTCGTACTGCTTAACCTGCTATATGCGGAAGAAACAGCGTGAAGATAAAAAGGAGTGTTCTTCTAAGTATAATTTCTACAAGCCTCGGCATAAAAAAGTGGATAATATTACTATAGATTGTGATCTGGGTCTCCTGAAGTGATACAATTGAGTTTCTCTACATAATACTGATTCTGACAGCTAGCTCCGCTTTCTTCCTAACCGGATAAATATTCCTGTATGTTTATTTGAATATAACTATAAATATTATTTAGTTTCTCCTGCTGCTTTTTTCCTTTTGCCTTATTATATAAAATATTCCGAATATTTTTTTTTATAGTTTTAAGTTGTACTACTCAGAAGGATAAGTAGAGGGAACCTGGTGTCAAGACACTCAGTTCCCCATATTCCGTCAAATTTTCGAGACATTACGTATTTAGTAGTGTTTAAAAGATAACAATTATATTATTTATTTTATTTATACTTGGTACAAACAGACAAATTTTTTTTCAAAACGTTTCCGTTTTATATATTAAATAGCTTAAACTTGCTTTGTTGAGATAACAACTGGCTGTTTAAGTTTTATAAGATGTTTTCATGTCACCAAAGTTAACACGAATCAAATGGCGGTTTCAAATTGCGGTCTATTTTAGGGTTCCGTCCCTTAAAAGGTAAAAACTAAGGTAGGTTGTCTATTCCTCAGTCTGTCAAGACCAATTGATTTACGAGTATATTGTCATTTCGTCGCTTAGGTGTTGAGACAAAGCGCGTTGAGTTTCGCCACTCAACACACAATGCTTGAAATTCGGCGGAAAGAGGGAAACTGAGTGTCTTGACACTAGGTTCCCTCTGCCTACCCTTCTGTATGCGAGATATAACGTGAAGCTTATTTTAATTTTAGGTCTGTGGTCCCTTAAAGCACAAAAAAAATAACTTCTAAGTCAATGTAATCAAAAGTTCATAGAGAAGCCACGATGGGTGAGTCGGACTCGCACTTAACTGTTTTAATTATTCATATAAAAAATCAACTTAGCCTACATTATAACAATAAACGTCACATATCTTATTTTTACTATCACATTTGAATATCTATTATATGTATTTTTATTTTGTTTTATAACATTTTTAAATGTTTTTCTTAAATATACATAATGAGTTTATTTATTTCGATATTTAAATTAAATTTTAAAATAAGTGTTGAATAAGAATAAAGATATTTTAGATACTATAGTATTAAAACTTTTGATTACTTTTTTTATAACGCGTTGGGAGGCTATGCACTTTTAGGAGAGAGAACGGAGAATTAGGGAAACTGCAGAGCCTAATGTGAAAAATAAAAAAAATATTTCAAAATCTATTCAGACTCTACGTTGCTACCATCGTATTATCATCGCAGTATCTATTGACATATTAATTTTCAACATATACATGACCTTAGTATTAAAATAACCTAATAACATTGTCTTGGGAAATAAGGCCAACACCAGGAATCGTAGTGTAGGTTCACTCTGCTATATTACACACCACCACACTGTATAAAGCTGAATTTTGTAACCTTCATGCTGTTTCCCTATACCGCATTGCCAACAGAGGGTGACAACTGGTGTTAAAACTCAGTTCTCCACGGTTCTCCGAACATCACAAAACTAGCATCCCTGGGCCACGACTGGCATCGAAGTTCAGTCCTTCACTACAAAAATTCTATATATATATATACATATCTTTAATGGAAAATTCATTGGTTAATTCTAAACACCGATAGTCCCAGATAAAATTAATTACATCGCAGCTCCAATACTAAATTTATATCCAACGTCTCGTAAGAATAACTCAATTATTCTAAACACCTCGACCAACCTCCTCCTCCTCGACCGGCAACCAGCTTTCATTATACGGACGTGCTAACAACAAATCAATATTTCTGACGTTTCAATTTGTATATTGACATGTTTTTAATCTTCTCACATTGTTTTTGTTTATGTTTATATGTAATTTACGGTAGCTGTGGAGCTTTGTAAGGCTGTTTACTCGGTGAGATATTTGGTAAAGCTATTGAGGATATTAGAAAAATTTGGCTCGATTTGATTTAATTAATAGGATATTGTAAGATATTGTATGCAGATAGCCTAACGTTAAGATATTCCACTTAAACCAATTTCAGCATTCCTTGTTTAGTAGGGGAACTTAACGCCGCGCTTCGCTTCAACACCAGAGCGAAGAAGTGTAAATATTAAATATTTCATTTCAAGGCTGGCTTTCAGGCTTACAATTGCTTGTGTGGCTTATTAATTTTTAGGTTATTTATGTATTAAAGGGTAAGTAAAACGAACATGTAATACATAATCAATACACAACTATCGTATTGTTTACAGTACTATAATATTTTTCGCCAATGCCTCAAAAATGGGGAATGAAGTCTCTTAACACGAGGTTCCCCTTACCTCCCTTGCTTTGCTGGATACAGCGCGAAGCTATAATATTCTATACACGTGGATGACGAGCTTTAAACATTTCTCACATAGTTGCGTTAAACGGGTAAAATATGAATGCTTGAGATGTCGTAATAATAATAAATCATTCTCCAATTGGTTTCTTTTTGTTCTTAATTCTTATGTATATCAACAGCCTTGCCTTAAAGCTATAAATCATTCAAGTTTAGTAGAAATTTGTAACAGCTAAACGTACAACGATAAATCGACAGCTATAATCCAAATAAATAAGTTATAAATTATAATTTATGTTTAACTTGTATTAAAAACGCAATCAAATATTTATATGGATAAAAAGTTAATTTCATTAGATTTATATGTGTGTTGGTTATTTTATTTATTTTTGTGAAGTTTTTGTCCATATCAATTATAATATTTCAGAAAAATATTTCTTAAGCGAATGATATTACTTCAATATTTATTCTATTTCATGTACAGAAATTATAAAAAATATTCGTATTCTGCTAAACGCGTAGCGTTGAGTTCCACCACTCAACACACAATCACTCAAGAATTTCGCGGGGAATGGAAAACGGAGTGTCTTTACACTTGGTACCGTCTGCCTATCCTACGCCAATAACTATAGGAGAGATACGTGAAGCTGAAAAATAATCTTATTAGTTAACTTATGAATTCTCATTACAATCTTATTATTTATTCTTATGAATTGAACCTATTATCTCTAGTTACAACATATTGCTATACATATCCATATAGCCTTAAGCCAAAATTCATTTCTTATTTCATATAACGTAATAATTTTATAACAACCGCATAAACAACATTTTAGCACTCAACGAGCAATTATCCATTCGTCAAGTCTATGCCAATTAAATTAACTGGTAGAACGTCGTTAGAAACATTTATATGTAAAAATAGCTACTTTGCATACTATATTCTTATATATACTAAATACTTTTTTTTCCTTTACGCTGTATCCTGTACATAGCAGGGTAGGCAGAGGGAACCTGGGAACCTTGTGTTAAGACACTCCGTTTCTATCAAGACATCTTTTCCCTATTTTCTATCCAATGAGAGGCGGAACTCAACGCCACGCTTTGCCACGACAAGTACACACAGTTTTATGAGTAAAAATCGAACCCTCAACCAGTTGTGTTTTCATTCACACGCTTGTTCCTCAAAGTATTTTTCATATTAGATGATCTGATTTTGATGAAACTTTTAGACCAGATTCTACATAGCTAATGTAGGCTACCTTAACAATTATAGGAATCTATTTTTATCCGTATGTTATATACAAAGTAACTTTCCTATAAATTGTTCCGGAAACACTACTAAAAAAAAGTGGGAAAATATAATAAAATTAAATACAAAAAAATTTAACAAACAAGCAGGACGCTCGATAATTTTACTATATACATAAATAAACCTGTCTCAGTCTTGTGGGAAGCCGATCTCGAGATCATTGCACGATTTATATAGTGAGTTATTTGTTTTACGTCAGCTATTGATGGATCTGAGATTCTTATTTTTAGTTTCGACACGCGCTCGAGTACTTGAGTTTCAGGGCTCATCAAAGGAATATCGGTACTTTTGAACGGTGTTTATTGAAATATGCTATCATGTTTCTAAGGCTTAAAGTTTAAAGCATTTCATTATATTGTCGATTTCTTTTCATATAGCAGGTTTGGTTCTTGGGAACGGAACCTGAGAATCTGGTATTAAGACTCTCCGTTCTCACTAAGACACTTTCATTCGCAACTTTTCGCCGATTTCTGGAGGTATTGGGGGTTGAGTGGCGAAACTCAGCCTCGTGTTTTGCCTTCGAACCCACTACCTGTCGTGTTTACAGTCCCACGCTTGTACCCCTAAGCTACCATGAATAAGACGCTCTATAAATCAATTCTATTATTTATGCGACACTTAAATTGTTGTTTTTTTATATTAAACATTTTTTAAAATTTAATATCTATCTATATATATAAAAGGACTTGTCCTCACTGACTGATGTTTACTTTTGTAATCTGGACATCCACTAAGAACGGATTTTGAAAAATTTTAACTCTAAAGGGGTGAAATAGGGGTTGAAAATTTACATTATTAAAAGTATTTAATAGAACACTTGTTTTATGATTTTCTGGAATTCTGCCCCTAAGGGTGCAAATAAGGGGTTGAAAGTTTGTATAGATTTTTTTTTAATTTTTCAAATTTTATAAAAATTGGTGCCGCGATTTTTATAAAATTTGAAATTTAGACTCTTAAAATTATTTAATTGAACATGTGTTTCATGGTTTTCTAGAATACATCCCTAAATAAGCAAGCGAAGCTGCGCGCGCCCCCTAGTAATTAATAGTTGTACAATATATAATTTAACTTATGAATTCTTCTTCATTTATATTTCTATTGCTTTGTTTACAGATCCTTAAAAATGTCATAGAAACATCCCACTAAGATGACAGAAGACGGTGTCACGTAATGAAATTATCAAAAAAAATTGCTAACAAATAATATAAGTGTTGAATTGAATTGAATTCTTGATATATGGCAAATATAAGTGTTGTTGTAAAGTGAGATTGACAGTAAAGTGAGAACGTAACTTAAAACTGAGAGCACCATGGATCACCAAGGAAATCTTCTATTTTATTTATTTATGTGAGTATTGCATGAATAGTTTTAATTTTAAAATGTTATCTTTATTTTTGCTTTATTTTTTTTCTTGTAGCGCAGTGGCACAAGCCTGCAGTTATGGGTTCGATTTCCTATAGGGGGAATAAAATATTGAATATATTATACTCCATTCCCATATTGTTGTTATTCATAAAGAACTACAGGAACGAAGGAGAAGGCAGAGAGCCAGAAAACAAAAAACGAAATTTTTTAACACTATTAAGAAATTTAGTTTTTTCTTTTCTGTCCGAATTCGAACCCATAATCAAAAATGCTGCTACGCTACTATTAGCAATTTCATTATATTTTCATAATATATCATTACAATAAACTGCTTCTTATTATATTTTATCTTCTTATTACATAGCTGTAATAAGCTAACCATAAACAATTTTCGATTATCCCCATTGTAAACGTTATCATTGATTTCTAAATGTCCAATATATCTATTTTTAATAATTCTTAATGCCTTTTATTTATTACTGAAGGATAAAAGGTTTCATACAAATTATTGATATGACAATAAGCTATCAGAAACAAATAATACGGTCATAAAAAAGCTTAAATTAAATTAACAGCTTGTAAGTTACAATTGTAAGCAGCTAGACTGACATTTATTCACTTAACTGCTGTCGTTAAAGATATTATGTTATATTTATATGATTTTTATGGGATTTTTATAGGTCTACTATAAATATAAAATTATGTCAGTAACTGTCATAAAATTAGGCTACTTTATTTGCTTTTAAAATTTCAAAATCGACTGGTTGTGGGTTCCATACCCACGCGAGGAAAATAAATATAGGCATATTTTCATTTCTCCGCTCTGGTGTCGAGGCAAAGCGCGGCGTTGAATTCCGCCACTCAACACGCAATGGCTTCAGAATTCGGCGGAATTCTTAGCACGAAGTCCCCTCTGCCTACCCTGCTGTGTGCGGGATACAGCGTGAAGCTGATTTAATTTAACTAAAATAAAATGCATGGTCACTACTATGCGGTCCCTTCTAGAATTTTTACTATTGAAGATGTTAAAATAATAAAAAATTAACATATTAATAAGTTACATTTAAAATATAAACATATTTCACAATTAAAATAACTCTACTTTCATTTCCTATTGGTTTTAAATTGCATAATTGCGTGGTAGATATTTATGCACGAACATTTCGTGGGCGATCCAGATCCGATTTACTAATTCCATGTCATTCTTGACTAAAAAGCTTTCCTAATTTCTAAAGTCCATGTTATATTAAAATATATACTGGAAACTTAGAACTGTATGTATATATCTACTATTTTATTAGTATATCTATTAGTAAGTTAAATATTCATACTATATTTAATATTTTCATTTCCCTGGAGTCGGGGCAAAACGCGGCGTTTAGTTACCCCACTCAACCCGCAATGCATCTAGACTATGCACTAGACTATCAAAACGTTGGATTATTTTGCACTAATTAACCATAAACGTAATTGTTTACATATATCCAGATAAATGAAACTATTCATTGCATAACAAAAAGAAGTAAAATATTTACAAAAAGAGAAAAAATAAATAATAAATAGAAAAGTAAACATCATTAAAAGAGCATTTTACATTTTACAGAGAGCACAGAGGTAGTATGGAAACGCGACCTTATCACGCCTAGTAATCTGTTACTCCATATAATCTTAGGCATAACATTTAGGGCTATAGCATACCTTACGATTGTATAAAAATAATAAACAGCAAAAAATTAAGGAAATAGTAAGAATTAATTTATAATGTAAAGAAATAAGTTTAAATTAATATTAAATTTATTTCTACTGTGACAATTGAAAAGGAGAACAATTGTTGCACAACTGTTTATGAGATGAATTATTTTTCTGATATGTAATTATAAACAAATAAGATCTTTCGTTCTCCATTTTCTAAGAATTTCTCTATAAATATAATTTGAATTAATAATACCAAAAATAACTACTGAAACCTAGAATATTTAAAAAAAACCATATCTTCAATGAGCAATATTCCTTACAGAAATGCTTAAGTGTCAAAATACGTGCCCTTATTTATTACTTGTCCATTCAATCGGTGGACATGTTCCAGAAATCGCAACTGGACTGGACAAGATTTACGGTCGCAGCATTAGGGATTCGTTTATTCGATTTTGTATGTAAATTGCATGTTTCACTAGACCACTGCAAATAAATTATGCCTTATTATGTTTTATTATATGATTTTTGAGTAAATCACAGTTATTCTTAAGGTATATATTTAATTTTTTTTGTCAGCTTCACGCTGTATCCCGCACACCGCAGGGTAGCCAGAGGGAACCTCAACCTTCCTCGAGTGGGGATCGAACCCACAAACGTCGTATTACAGTCACACCTTTGCCACTGCGCTACGAGGGCTTCAGAAAAAAAATGTGAAAATAAAAACCCTTTAGAAATAAATAACCATTTTCTACTTATTCCACATATGAAAATATTTATGAATATAGAATTTTCAATAAAATATAAATTTAAAGAAATATTTAAGAAATGGCTAACCATTTCCTTCCAATTCCACTCTCCATTTCAAGTACAAAAAATTGTTATGTTTATATGAATTTAAAGTGCACTATTTCCCACGATTATTTTTATTTTTTTATACTATAGCCATCTTAGTTACTTTCATTTCTTAGTTATCGTTTAAAAACTCGTTATTTGTTTAAATATAAAATAACGCTACACTTCCCATATAAAAATGAACATGCGGACATTTATAAACATCTCTCTCAGTCACAGTACAAAAAGCACAATTAAAAGATCCAATCAGCTATAAAAAGTTAGTACATCTAGATTATATTCCCAGCGTTGCTATAGATGACCTAATGTTGCCAAACCCATGATGACTTCACGAGTCATCTCGACCACATTATTATTAGGAAATAAAACTATTATAATAAATTTGTATTGAAATTGTAATTTCAATATACATACGTATATGTGATTAGGTTTAATTGTATCTATATTTTAATAAGTTTTGTGTAATATACATATAGATAAATGAATATAACTCCTTAATTAAAACCATTCTTATTAGAAATGCAAATTTTATTACGATTTCCAACAGTTTCTCGCATATAGTATGGGAACCTGGGTACATAGTGTCAAGACACTTCCCGCTGAATTCAGGAGGTATTGCGTATTGAGTGGTGGAATTCAACGCCATATGCTTTGTTGCTAAAGCGGGAATGAACTTCTATCATTCGCTTTATCCAGTATGAATCGAACCCACTACCATGAAATTGCTTGTGCCTCTGCGCCACAGCAGCCTTAACAATCATCATCATCATCATCATCATCATCGACAGCCATCGATTGTCCACTGTTGGACATAGGCCAAATATAAATAGTAATAAATCAAATTTTTGCATCTTTGTAGTTATGAGATATCGTTAAAAAATACATACTGCTTACAAGATTAAGAATTAAATAAATAAAAGTTAAAGATTACTATAAAACATTAAAACTTCACTCGTTCGGGTTGTAAAATTATAACAGAGAGATTTAACACTCCGTCTCCGCAATATATTTTAATACCAACCTAGCTACGATCATTTATTTTGAATATTTAGATTTAGATGTTATCGCCAGTGCCGTTCTGGTTTGTGAGTTGAGAAAAAAGTTGATTGATTAACTAATAATCGATAAGCAAATTAATTTATTCGATTTGAATGAACCTTTCAATCGCTGTCACAGGCAGAGGCCTACTTGTGCGAGGAGTTTTAAGTTACATACGAAAATTAGATAAGTATTAATAACCACATGGTAAGGCGTTTAACATATATGTGAACAGAAGTTTGATAGTTTTGAATAAATCTTATTATGTAGACTGTAAAACTACTGGTCGTCGGTTCGATCCCCAATCGAGGAAATGAAATATTTATTTAAATTTATATTTCCATTTCTTCCTTCTGGTGTTGAGGTAAAGCGTAATGTTGAATTCCGCCACTACACGTAATGCCTTGTATTAAGAAAGCCTACACAGATAACCTAGAATTAAGACACTCCGTTAGCTATTTTTCACCGAAATTTCAAAAATATTAATAAATAAAAATTCTTTCCGAGTGAGGATCGAACCCACAAGCGTTGCCTACCCCTGCGCGACTGCCAGATATATTTGATGAATATACCACCAGTGCAGCGATGGAATTTTTATCTCCATAGCATTATAAATTGTTAAGAGATATATAAGTGTAAAGTGACTTCAGTATTACATTCATAGAACACAATTGGGCTCGCCAAATAAATTGTGACATACAATCACGACCGTTCAACAATCAGGCTCATTCAATTTGTGTCAACGTATGTGGTCTGATACATGTCACGCAATTGTCGCTAATAAGTCAGTTATTCTGCTTATTATTTTTTGAGGGTTGACCTTCCGAAGTCTTGGGGGTGGTGGATGGTCTCTGGAGATTACTTGGGTAAAATTAGTTAAGTGCTTTAGATATTCTGTAGATTCAGCGTTTCGTTTGTTGTGATTTTAAATTCTATCAAGATTTGGATTTAGTTAAATTTATTAAAACAATATGTAAAAACAAATTCATCCATTATAAATAACCTTTACACGGTTAAAATTCGCAAAAAATATTAAAATACACCTAATACTTTTGAAACAATAATAAAATCGGTCAAATGTGAATTGGACTCGCATATTCAAGGTTCCGTATCAATTTGAAGGGTTGTATGTCAAAGGAAGTACAGTTTATAAAAGTTGATACTTAAGTTTCCGCACATATTTGTGTTTTTTCCTGAAGAAATAGATAGATAATAATATAACTCAAATAGATAATAATATGCTAACTCGCTTGATGCCTTCAAACGATTTTGAGATAAATGATCTTCACAGTGATCCTATATGGGATTCGTTTTTCATTTCGAGGTACGGAACCCTAAGAACGAAAAGAAGTTGATTAAGGACAAAAACACTAATCAGTCCCAGAAAAATCATGGGACCTACACAATATAAATGAATATGAAAGTAAAAAAAATCTGTATCCCATACATATGTTCTATGGCACAACATAGCTGAATGGACTCTTATTAAACCGTCAGACCTCGTATCTCAAGTGGAAGCGTCAGCTTAGGCGCCGCTCGGATAGGTGATAAAATAATTAATTATAATTACTGTTACTGGCCAAATGTTAAGCTTGATTAATGATTATGAGAATGAGAAACACTGGGTGAAACTATTTTTATTTGAATTGTTAAGATAAGTGTGTGCATATCTTTATTAAGTTATTTTTATTCGCATATCGAATATGTAAATGATATAATAATGATGATGATGATGATGAGACTAAATGCGACAGGTTGTGGGTTTGATTCCCGCATGAGGAAATTCAGAATTCAGCGGAGAGCGGAGTGATTTTATTGACTGTCAAATTGTAAAAATATAAAAAAACCGGCTTTGAGCAACCACTGCGGCCACAGATTCACTAAAAATATTTACAATACTAGAATAACATACTACAATAATACTAGGCCCAGTTTTGTGAACATGTTTTCTTAATTTACTCGGTCATCTATTATGACCTTTACAAAAGAATTTGATCTTAAAATCAATATTTTATACATTCAACGTTATTTTATAGGCATTTATTAAAATAACATTTGAAACTTTAGTATTTAGGACATGTTCTATCGTCAATATATAAATTGTAAATATATTGTATATCCTGTAAGATTTGTGGTTAAATCCTAAAAAATAATAGCCTTAAAAGGGGGGCACAATTTGGCATTAAAGCTGTTAGTTCAAGTGAGGTATAAGATGAAAGGGCTCTGGCTAAGCTAAGCTTGAATTTCAGAAAAAACTCGAGACCGCCAATTAATGTACGGAACCCTCGGTGGGCGAGCCCGACTCGCGCTTATCCGGTTTTTTAATCTACACTGACACAATATAAAAAAAAATTTAATAAGGCTTTATTCACCTATACACGGTCAGTCAATTAGCTTTCATTAGGAATGTTTATAAAAGCCTTAGTCATTTCTCTTAGTGGCTTATGAGAGTAGTCAAAACAAGTTCAATAGTTGTGAGTTTTGTAACATGACGTAATGCAAACGAGAAAAAATCTTTACAATGCGAAGTTTGAGAAATATAGATATGCGAGTATGTATGTGGTGACCGGACACAATTAGTTTCAGTATTTTATTGACATATATTTATTTTAAATACTTAACACTGCAAAAGACCGCAAAAGACGCAGAAGACCGTGCAAAGTGGAGTAGGTTGAGTAGGAAGGCAGACCCTGGCACTACCCGGGATTAACGCCAGGAGGAAGAAGAAGACTTAATATAAATTATACCATTGATATTGAGCAACTGTTGAGTTTCTTGCCGGCTCTTCTCAGCAGAATGGTGGTGGCTTTTATAAGTTCATTCGACAATTAAGTGCTTACAATAATCTATTTTAAAATCAACTTCACGCTGTATCCCGCACACAGCAGGGTAGGCAGAGGGCACCTAGTGGTAAGACACTCCGTTCCCCACTCACCACCGAATTTTTAGAGGTATTGCGTGTTGAGTGGCAGTAATAATCTATTTGAATAAATAATATTTTGAATTTGATTTAAAAACCCAATGATTCAGTATCTCCTACATTGAAATGCCTCCCAATTTCTCATATTCCTTGTACAGACAGAAAATAGAAAAAGTATGTAAAAGGAGACTTCATTATTTTAGTTTATCTTGTCCTTCTGATGATCCGAGTAAAGGTTACCTGAATTGAGATCACATACAAGTACATTTCGAGTGGCGGAACCTAACGCTGTGTTTGGTCCGATCAGGGAAAAGAAAATAAATAACGCATTAAATAGAATATGTATCCACCAGTTGTATTTAGGTATACCTACAGACATTAGGCACGTTCTATGATGACGGTTCTCATTTCTATCGATTATTTTCTCGTATAAATCAATATTTATATATAGATTATTCCGTTTTAATGGAATACCGGGAGCAGGTTATATTATGGGTGGTCTCTTTATCTTGATGGCTTGTTATTAGATAATGATTTACTAATCTATCATTAACGATATCATCACCTTAATCTTTTTTTATTTCACGCTCTATCACGCACATAGTAAAGTAGGTAAAGGGAACCTGGTATTAGTGTTAAGATACTCCGTTTCCATTATAAGCCTTACCGTTCTCACTTTCCACCTAATTCTGGAGGCAATGCATGCTGAATAACCATAGTGAATTAGCCTCGCTTTGCCTCGTTACCCTAGCGAGGAAATTAAAATATAAGACATTTCATTCCCCCAAATGGGAATCGAACCCAGAACCTTCAAAAGAATCACTGTATTGCACGGTCATGTTTATGTAGGTAAATATACTAAACAATGACGTATAAAATTTTCTAGTCAATATTGATGAAATATGATAATTTGAGGTCTGTAGCTTCAACGATACTTACATTTAAAAAAAAAAAAATACAATACAAAATATTTTTGTTTTTTTTTTCACATATTAAATATAATATAACTTTTGATGCTATTCAAGTAAATGCTAAAGGTGAAGTAAAATGATGAAGAGAAATTCCACAAACTATAACACCGCTGTCAGTTTACCTGTCCATTCAATTTCTCCACAACGGTTCGTGCTTCTAAATTATAAAGCTTCTATTAAGGTTCTAATTCAATCCCTTGGGCTGTTACTTCGGAGGTTCCCGCTGATCGTTGCATATAATGAACGTTTTATATTTTTAGGGATAATAAAAAAAAATTAAAATGTTGTTTTTTTTAATTTGAATTTATATGAACACGTGTTTATATCTAATTTTAAGAGAATTTTCTTGTAAATGTAGACCACCATTTTACTAATGATTGTGTTCTATAAGTACGCTTATAGTGATTATCAAGAAAAATAAATTAAAAAAATAAACATATAGTCATTAAATAATTATTCGTATTAATTATACTTACAATTATTCTGTTTCTACGGAACCTCAATTAGTGACTTACCAGATATATACTATATGCTAGTTCTAGTATATATATATATATATATATATATATATATATATATATATATATAAATATGTGTGTGTGTGTGTGTGCTCCAACTCAAAGCTTCTAGAAGTCGGCGGAAAGTGGGGAGGTGAGTGTCTTAACGCTATGTTCCCTGCTACATGAGAAGTGAACGACCAAGCACAGAAGCTAATTTTTATTGTACAACTATATAGATGACTTTTAAAATTTTCATATACGAAATAACAAGGAAATTTAATATTACATTGAAAGTTATAAGTAAGAGGCTCTGTGATGGTTATTATATTGGAGCAAATGTGAGAATTACAGCACAGCTCGGAGGGTAGGCGTGTGAACACGAGCACGACTGACGCTACACGAACGACGCTGTAGGTAATGTTCTTACATTGCTTATTGTAACTTTACTCGTATATAGCAATATAACTATATAACTAACAACTATATATTGTTACTATTGTTTTTTAGTTTCATACTGTCCCACATGGAGCAGGGTAGGCTGAGGGAACCTAATGTTAAGTCCTTTCCCTATTATTGTCAAGTTCTGAAGGCTTTACGTGTTGAGTGGTAGTGAAGTGGCCGAACTTAACTTTGCTTTGCTTCGAGACCAGAATGGAAAAAAATATATATTTCAATTCCTCGACTGGAAATCGAACCCTAGTCGCGTTAACAGCCACACTAAATGCTGCGTTGGGCGCTGTTTCTATAAATATAAAATATAATTTAAACATTTCCTGTTTATAGCAAAAATGATATTTTTTTCCAAAACCCATACGAAAAATATTACAACAAAAGCCCGTCAATAAATCAACGTCAAATGACCCCAAAGTTGTATTTCTTATGCGTATTAAACGACTACCACTAAAATGAAATGCTAACGACTTTGCACTAAAAAAAATTCAATGTGCTAAATTAATCAACGGTCAATGTCTTGTCAACTTTAAGGCTCAAGGCCGTATCCATGAAGATGGGTTCGCTATTTTGCATAGATTTCACCGCCAAATATTTTTATTGCTATTCATATGTAGGTACGAGTATATTGGAGGACATTAGGGTTAATAAAAAAAATAGATTTAAATACTATGGTGCCAATAGCTATCATTTTCGCTTCGTTTGTATATTGGCATCATGTAGTGATGAAATGTTTTCATATTTATCTTAGCTGGATCTCTTTTTAACGTGAATTCTACTATTGTGTAATATTGTCTCTTTACCGTACATTCTCCTTTGTGTGTTTTCCATTCAACGTGACATTGGCGAAGTGATTAGTGCTGAACTGACACGCTCGGATCGCCATAGTTTTCTATCTTAGGACTAAGTCTTGCTTAAGATTAAGTAAAAATTCTGCAGCGGAGTGGCGGACGTCAACGTCACGGTTTACTTTGATCCTAGAGCAATGAAAATTAAATATTTCATTTCCTCGAGTCGAAGAATCGAATCCACAGCGCGTGTTCAGAATTCATCCATCGCAAGACGTTTAAATAAATACATAAGTTATTGACACAGTTATTGTAAATTATTGGCAAAGTAGTATCACCGTTTCAAATTTTATTATGGTAAATTTTATTTCACCGCTCTGGTAGAAAACACGCGGCGTTAAGTTCTGCCTGACGTGGGTAATGGATACTATTGTTCTATACGGGGAAAAGAGTGTCTTATAAAATTTCGCTAGCTCAATTTGATCCCGATCCGCTTCCCGTGTCCGATTTAGCTGAAATTCGGATTATGAAAAATGAAAATACATAATATTAATACCATCCATATCGATTTTAATCTAAAATGGCCGCCACAATAAAATTGATATATGAGTATCAAATGAAAGGGCTTCATTTGTAAAATACCATAAACCATCAAAAAAATCGAATAAGCTTGTTTTTAAAAAGATTAGTTCAATTAATATTGTATTTACCTGCACAAAGGTAAAATGGTATGTCACTTTCAAATATTATAATTTAACTTTATTTTAAAATTCATTGTTCACAACAGGAATTTTAAATTTAACCTCAAATATGGTAAGTACAGTGTATATTGGTAAGGACGAAGTATTTAACATTCCTTAACATTATGGAACTCGCTATAAATAGTTTCTTTTACGCGTTTAAAATTAATATTATTAGAAGAGGAATGAACTGTCATTTTAGCCATCAAGATAATACTTAAGGAATAATGTAAAAAATGTAAAGTGACGTCATTCTACATTCTCCGCCGAATTCTGAAGGCATTAGGTGTTAAGTGGCGGGACTAAACAGTGGGGAACAGAGTGCCGTAATAAAAAGTTCTTCTGTTTACCTTGCTGTATGCGTGAGGCTGAAAAAAATACATATCTTAATACTTTTACTTGCTAAAAATATTTCAACTTTATGCAAAAGTAAATTTAATTTAAATGAAGATTTTCCCATATAGCAAAGAAGACATAGTGAACTTAATATACGAGTAACGCTGGAGTGGCAGAACTGAATGTCACACTGCTGTTTCTGCGTCTGGAAATCGAACACACAGCTGTCGCGTTTACAGCTGGTTTACAGGTGGCTCTACGAATTCCTCTCCCGGGAAGAATTAAGAAAGTTAATACTAAAGGAAGTTAATACAATAATTACTTTCGATAGCATCGACAAACATAAAACAATTATATTTGGTGAAAATGTGTTATACAACTATTAAATAAAATATATCATTATATTTATTAAAATATATAATGTAATGAATATAATTCTATTTACAATAATATTTTTTTTTAAACATATTATTTTACAATTTAATAATATCGCTTATGTTTATTACAATATATGGTATATGTGGACAGTTTACGTCTTATGCTCGTATCGGTGTCAACATTGAATGACACCTTTAATTACCGTGAAGGAGCCCCGTTGCTAGAAATAAATTTTAGTTTTAAGAAAATATACAAATAAAACAATACTTGACTAAGAGTTGTTTTTACTATTTGCTCATTTAAAAGTAAAATTATTGTTTTAGAGCTATGTTGTATACAACAGTTAAATTATTTTCTTATATTAAAAATCGTGCTGATAGTAGCTTCAATAACTGTCCTTTATATATAAGACTAATTTGTAATGTATATAATGTATATTTGAAAATGATTTTAAGTGAAAATAATTTTAAATAATAATTAGCGATGCAAATGTGGCTTCGCCAGCTCAAACTAATTGTTATATTATAGCCAAATAAATTCTAGATTTTGTGTCGCTATTCTGACATACCTATAAGGTATATTACTGCAAAGTTGCGACTAAATCCGTTTTTGTTTGAAAATGAAACAAATAACGATCCTCACAAACATTCATATTTTTAATATAAGTAGGAATTCTTGTGAATTTAATCATGATTAGGCTACAATACTGTGTAAACACTGCATACATTATTTATTAATAATAATTACAATAATAAATATACAGTTTAAACAGTCCTGAGTCCATTATGCATAATATAACTTATTGACTTTTAAATTTTCGTTCGAAAATTAATGATTAATATCAATTTTCATAGCATTCCATTCAACCATTTCTATAAAATAGTGAAGAAAATCTTAAATTATCGGACGCATTTTAGTTATATTAATTAGCAACCACATATATATAATTAACCGACCAGCAAGTACAAATGACAAAGAAGCCAACCAGCCTTTGTCAAAGTTGTCGCAACACGGGTTAGGCGCTATCCACTTTTTTTTTAAATTTATTTATGTACCACGCAAGATAGAAAATAAATTAAATTAAATCAGCTTCACGCTGTATCCCGCACACAGTAGGGTAGGTAGAGGGAACCTAGTGTTAAGACACTCCGTTCCCCACTTCTGCCGAATTCTGGAGTCATGAGTTGATTGGGCAAACTCAACGCCGCGCTTTGCCTCGACACCAGAGCGAAGAAATGGAAATATAAACGTGAATAAATATTTCACTTCCTCGAGTGGGGATCGAACCCACATCCGTTGCGTTACAGTCACAACTGCACTGCGACAGACTCAACATAATAATAAAGGTATATAATATATAAAAGATTCAAAAATCAACAATTAACCGACCAGCAAGTACAAATGACAAAGAAGCCAGCGTTTGTCAAAGTTGTCGCAATACGGGTTAGGCTATACGGACCACCAGACACCGATATGGGTCATACATACATACATACATACCTACTTACTCTACTGTGCATGTGACACAGATCATGTAATTGGTTAAAATAACTGCGCACGAATAAACTGACATACGAATGTGTAATATAAAACGCTATGACTGACGTAAGGTCGTCGGCTTAACTATTGGGGTTATAGTAAAAAAAACTATTTTCCTAGGTTTATACGTTACGTTAGAATGCTTTATTAAGCTTTTTTTTTAAGCTTAGCGTTAAGATTATTAGGTTAGCCATTAATTTCTGTTCCACACTTTCAATTGAATATTAGACCAATTACGTGTTGAGTGGCGGATCTTAACGCCGCGCCTTGCTTTGACACCAGATCAAATAGCGAAAATACTAAATATGTTATTTCCTCGAATGGGAATCCTGCGTGACGACTGACTGGATTTATGAAATAAATATTAAAAGTTTAGTAAAATTGAAGCAATTGAAATAGAAGTGTCCTATAATTTTTTTAAAAAGGTTATAAATCTATCTGCCTTGTTTTAGTTTTCTTTATATATTCTTACCTCGAAGTATTATTTCATACAAAAGTCAATAAATTTCAATGAATCAATCAAATCTCCTATAATGATATCGATTTAACTGCTCTTAAAGTGTTTTCATTATGCAGTAAAAGTTTATAGCATAACCATACGAATATAATAATAATAATAATAATTTTAAATTTAGGTCAGTCGTTGCGAAGGGGCACAATGTGGAACTGTTTACGCGACAGGTAGTGGGTTCGATTACCACCGAGAAATGTAATATTTAATATTTTCATTTCTTCACTCAACACCAAAATTCGCCTGAAATCCGAATGTACGAGATACAGCGTGAAAAGCTAAAAAAATAATAATATGTAAATATTATTTTCAAGTAGTAGTTAGTACATATTTACTGTATAATGGAGAGTCGACCTAATACCTCATTCTCCATACCTTAAAGACATAGCGGGTCTAATGAGAGATTAGAATTGCGCCTTGTATTTTACAAAACAAAATAAACATTTATATTAGTTGTTAAATAGAAGCTTTTTCTCATTGTGGTATTTGAACCCACACCCCGCACTGTCAATATTGAATAACAGATGAAAAAGAAGACATGTGAAAAAATGTTCCTTAGTTTAATATATTAAAAATTAAATTATATGAAATCTGCTTCACGCTGTATCCCGCGGCACAAAGAATGACTGGCTGTGGATTCGATCCCCATTCGAGGAGATGAAATATTTGTTTTAATTTATATTTCCATTTCCTCGCTCTGATGTTGAGGCAAAGCGTGAACGGAGTCTTAACACTAGATTCCCTCTGCCTACCTTTCTCTGTGCGGGATACAGCGTGAACCAGATTTTTTTATTTTTAATCATATAGTATATTTAAGTTTAACTAAAAAATTAAATAGACTACATAAAATTGCGAAGAGCTTGCATCCGTTGAAAATTTGTCATAACAAGAATGACTTTTAAACTAATTGTTAATGACTGAAGAGAATTGACTTAATAATAATAATCCAATTGAAAGCGATCTTATGAGAAAGGGGACAAGATTTCCGGTGAGCGACCCCACACCGGAGCAGTTTTGATAAAGAGATAGATATTAAATAATAAATTATATTATTTATATTATGACAATCTATAAATATATTTTTTAAATTTTTTTATCAATTAAACAATTACTATCAATCCAAGCCTTGCAAGAATATAGATAGAATTCAAGCCACACTTTGTACCAGCCTACAACTACCTACCTACTTTTCACTGATATTAATTTTCGTACAGTTAAGTTAGAAAAAATAGTTTTAAGAGTAGTTTTTACAAATGGTTATCCTATTGTGTACTAATTTACATATTTATTCGCTAAATATTTTTAGCAGGTACTATTTTAAATTTTTCAAGAATTTCATTAGAGTTTCAACAAGTTGTACAACAAAAATCTTAAGAGTTCTACATAAATTGTTTGTAAAAAATTTAATAGATCACATTGATGTGGAACTTATGTTTATGAGAAATAATATTTCATACGATCAAAGATAGATTAAGGTATTATTTAGTCAAAAAAACTAAAAAGAATAAAAAATTGATATAAATAATAATTTAATTGACTATTTTCCTTAAAATACTTATTATAATAAGAATTCTAGAGTGAGTCTCTAGTTCTTATATTAGGGGCAGAGAAGCTTTGACAAAATGATATAAGATTATTCCGAAGACTGCGCAAGTTCTATAACACAAGCAAAGGCTTTGTTAAATAACTAATGAAGATAACTGTAAATAAATTAACGTATTTTACGGTAAAACCAGTGATTAAATAGATATACTCGTATATTAATATTGACAATTTGCTAAACGCACTCGGCACTTGCGACAGACAGATATTATTTATTAACTTCATGTATTGACTTACAATTAAAATTTAAAATAATATTTAATTTCAATGTATGGATAATGGATATGTCATACAACGATTTATGAATTATAGTAATAATTTCATATGTTTAATAAAAATATTTTTAAATAATATAGTTTTAAACATTTTGTGCCATGAGAAAGTAATTCTTTATTAAATCATTTGTTTTTGTTAGGGCTCCCTAGTGCAGTGGTACAAGGTGACTGTCGCGATGTGGGTTCGATTTCGGCTCGGGAAATATATAATAATGATTTTGTTTCAATTCTTCACTCTGATAAGGCGCGCAATGCCTTGCGGATCGGAAATTGGGGAACGGAGTGTCTTAATACTAGATTTCCTTTGCCCACCATGCCTTTTGCGGGATACAGCGGGCAGTCGAAAAAAAATCGCCTGGAATTTCACCGAAAATCCCACACTTCTCGTTTCTACAAGCGTAACAGTCTCGTAAACGCTACTAAGTTCACATACCGAGTGATTTAAGTAAACAATAATTATGCGGTTCAATCGGGCGCATCGTGTCGACTCCACCGCGTTGTATTACACAGTATTACAGCCTTTCCCAAGTAAAAAAAACTATAGAGAAGCTTATAAAAGAACTAATATACTTTTTTTTTAAATTTTGATATTATTAATTGCTATTTAGTGTCTGGCAGGGGTAAACGCGACTGAAATTGGGGTTTTGGGTTGGATTCCTGCTCGACAAAATTAAATATTTATTTTGATTTCTTAGCTCTGATAATAAGGCGAAAGCGCGGCGTTGAGTTCCGCAACTCAACACGCAATGGATGTGCAATTCGCAATGGAATGCAGCGTATAGCTGAAACAGAATTGTTTTTGTTTTATTGACCATTCAATCCAAATCTATATGAGTACAAGTAATTGAACTATATGTAAATCTGAACATAAGAAAAAGTTTTATGTGAGTAAAAAAGCCCAATTTTCTTAGATGATATTTTTTTATTTCATTGAAGCTCTTCTTCTCATTATAAATAACACCACACTATTAATATAATATAAGTGCGAGTTCTTCTGCCTTCCCTACTATAGCGGGATAGAGCGTGAAACTGAAAAAAAATATATGTATATAGTACGGCAATCATTTCACGTTCGAATTTACTTTTAAAACAACACCAATTGGGACAAATATTGGTAATAGTAAAGTAAAGTACATATATTGGCTCGTAGGTGTGTAAACAATAAATGTCCATGTCAGAATGGTTTTCTTAGCAAATACTTGAATTTATTATTTACCTTGTACTAACAAGCTGAGAACATACTGAAGACATGTCGCTGTTTTCCTATTGAAATGTTAAACATATTTATAATTTTCAATAATATTAAATCGAAATCTGGAATCCAGAAAGCGAATTCTGCATTCTTTTCCTATGCTGTAATTCAAAGTTTAAATACTACTGCAAAAAATGCATTTTAAATTTTCATTTTCATTGTATATTTTATCTTATTTTATTAAACATGGCAGGGCAATGTCAAAATTTTGGTTATCTATTAAGGAAGTGAGTAAATTTTTATAACTTCCTCTCGTTTAAAGTTCCCAATGTAAACAGCGCGCGGTGTTTATCTTCGCCTTACCAGAAGTTAGCTATTTGATCGTAATAGCCGAACAAACATACAAAGTGGATGTAATAAGACACATCTCGGTTATTTGCTTTGTTTAATAAAACAATGGGCGGCGTTCATCTTAAATGTAACGATTAATTCATATAAATATGTATTTTTAGTACCAAATCTAATAAGCTATAATTTTTCTTGTTTTGTTATAATAAAAGTCTTAAGTTGCTTTCAATATCTACATATATATTTTGTGTATAGTGAAGTCACGTTGCAATATTATTTTTTTCAATAAAAGTATTATTAACAACAGTAGTAACAGATAAACGCTTTAAAAGTTTTAAAATGCGTATAAGTTTTATAATATTAACTATCTTCAAACTTAAAATAATTCAAATGAGAGTTTTATTTCAAAATCAATATTTAAAATTCCGGCGTAAAATGTAGAACATAGTGTCTTAACTCTTTGTCCTCCCAGCCTACAATGCTGTGTTGCAGGGACAAAATATGAAACAATTTTAAGATATAATATGCAATTTTTAATCTTTTAAGCCCAAATTTAGCAAATTTCACAAAAATCATTTATTCAAAAATTTACTAAACTTGCTATGAAAACTTTTACGCTTTCACATTACTTTCAAAACTAATTTAACGAAATATGAAATGTCTTACTTAATTATTAAAATTTCATACAACTTCATTATTAACTCATATCCTAATTATCACAAAACCATAGAGTCGTTTACCCCGTGATCTATTTCCGAGGAGTTATCTGAATCTTATCTTCCATATCTGACGATAGTACAAACGTTTCTTCACGGTACTCCTACATAACGGTATTGTGCAATGTTTGCGAATTGTTCTCGCGTACGATCTTTTACACCTTACTCATTAATATTAAATTAATTAATTTTATTGAAATTAAATATTCTAATTATATTTTTAATAATAGGTCAGTCGTGGCGCGATTGTCAATTGAAGAAATAGAATGATTAATATTTCCATTTTTTTTTTGCTAAAGTAAAGAGGGAAAAGCGCAGGGTTGAGTTCCACCACTCCCGCCCTCAAGAATTCGTTGGAAAATGGGAAATGTCTAAAGGGCATAGGAGTGTCTTTTCAGGTTCCCTCTGCCTACTCTGCTAAATGGTGATGCTGAAGAAAAAAAAATGAAAAATTTCAAGAATGCCATTATAACATGTGAACGCACTCATTTAAATAATTTATCACATTCAAAAATAGTTTAATACAATTGTCTCTAGTAATAAGTTAATTGCTATGTTGCTTCTGGGGACCTCATAAATTTGAATTATAACGAGTTTTAAACAAACTTCCAAGCTTTGTAATTATAGAAGATAGCGACAGTGACTGTGTCAAATTAACGTAATGTTACATAGCATGGCTCTAACCTTATTTATTATATCGAAATGTATAGTAGAATGAGTCCGTGAAGAGGAGGAGGAGGAGCTCGTGGTGCAGGGGCACAAGGGTATGACTCTAACGCGATAGTGGTGGGTTCGATCCCCACTCGATGAAGTGAAATATTTATTTACGTTTATATTTCCATTTCTTCGCTCTGGTGTCGAGCGCGCCTTTGAATTCTGCCACTCAACACGCAATGTCTCCAGAGTTCGGCAGAAAGAGGGGAACGGAGTGTCTTAAAACTAGATTCCCTCTGCTGTGTGCGGGATACAGCGTGAAGCTAATTCAAATAATGCACATAAGATATATTAAAGAATTCAGTACACAACATATATCAGAATTGTAGATATATCAAGTATAAGCTAAAATATTAGGTTAAGAGCGTGCAAATCGGTCGTAACGATGTCCCACTCGTACAAAGCTAGCTAGATGCGGCGCCTGCGCATGCTTACGGCGAAATAAATCCATTGATTTATGATTTAAATTCTATTCGTATAGATAACTGCAATAATTGCATTCAACCCATTAGCATATATACCGGTAGAATATTTATTACAAGCGGCGGATTTATATTCTAGTGGAGGGTATTTTGTAGATGGCTCTAGCTACGCCCTAAATCTTAAACGGTTAATTTCAAAGGAAATCGTGTTAATGTTAATCCTAGCTAATAGTTTTTATTTTTTTTTGCCATTATTTATATTTATTTTATTATTATTATTTTAATTTTATTATTATTTTTATTTTATTTTATTATTATTTTTATTTTATTTTATTTATTTTTTTATTTATATTGGAAAATTACTGTAATCATATTATTATTCGACGTAAAGTCACAATTACAAGGCAAGCAGTTAAATGCAAATTAATGAAATAATTGGTTTAACCTATATTTATAGAAAAATTTAAGTTAATTATTATTTAATAAACTATTTAAAATACACCTAACAATTTGCATGAAAATTTATATTCTTTAAAATTATACCTTTAAATTACTGTTTGTTTTACTACCACACGGTAATTGTATCCTAGGTAAATTATATATTTCACGAATTCAGATTGAAATCAATTTAGTCTGTAATCATGTGGCCTAGAGAGTGGATTATAAATATTAAATTATAATTCAAATTAAATGCAATAGAAAGAATCAATGTTTCGGAAATAATAAATGAATAACGTTAGACGGATGTAGAGAAGTAAATTGTTTGTTGAGAAGGTTTTTGCTTCTTTTACGCTCTTTCGTAAATTTTTATTTCTAAAATAATAAATATTATTTTTTAATAAATATTATTTCTATAAAAATTGCCGTAATTAAACCAATTACACAAAAAAAGCAAAAAAATCTAATTTGAAATAAAAACTCAAGTCATGTCTAATTAAGAATTTGAATATAGATAGATTGTTTTTTGTATCTTTGGGTAAAATTACACATACCATTTTTGCTCGGAGAGAGTTAAGTTTTCTGTGTCAACTACTACCATAATCCGAAAGATAAAAAAATATTTTATAATTTTTATATTTTTTAAGCTAAAGTCATTTTTGCTTATTTTGCTCTTTCTGCTTAATGTCGTTAAGTACTAACATACTAGTACTTACTTACTAGCTTGTTACTTTGGAATGCTGCGTACCGAATAAATTGTTATCTCGGTGGAACAGAATTATAAGTGTTAAGAAGAATTCGTTAGGAAGTCAAAGCTTTAGGACTGAGCGTGAGGCTGCCACGACTTAACTACTTGTCTTTATATCATGGTAGATTTTACCTTAAGTGATTCCTTCCGCCGAATGGGTATCGAACACACAACCGTCACGTGATATTCAACCTATAAAGCAATATATAATTTTAGTTATAACTTTTTTCTACCAAATCAGCTATCCTAGTTAAAGTATTTCACAACGTTCAATAAAACAAATGACATTGAATTAAAATATGCAAAAAATCAGCTTCGCGCTTATTGTAAAAACACTCCGATCCCCATTTTCTGCCGAATTCTGCAGAAATTGCGTGTTGAATGGCGCAACTCAACATAATTCATTGCCTCGACAACAGAACGAAGAAATGAAAAAATATATTTTAACAAATATAACCCTCCTGCAAAACCACGATTAGTCTCAAGTAGTACCTTAAGTACCTAGTTAATTTAACGTTCACTGATTTTTTATTAATGAACAGCTGTTCAGCTATCGTCCAAAATATATTCTTAGCAATTAATATCGAAGACAATGGCGAGTACAAACTAACCGACTTCCTACAGTTATTATTCCATGGGAGTGGTGGACGGTAATCGCGTCACGAATGTCTTGATGCCATATTATGTGACTGTATTAAAGCATTAATGCATTGGCATTAAACTTTAAGTGCTAATATAACCTAATAAAATGAATACTTAGGATAATAGGTTGCTTATTTGTTGATCCTAAAAAGTATGTAGTAAATAGTAATTAGGATTCCGTATCTCATAAGAAAAACCAGAACTGTTATAGGATCATTTTGATATGCGTCTGTTGTCTTGCATGTCTGTCCGTCCGTCTGTCAATACAAGAAAAAAGGCTTTTTTTTTCACGATTGCGTTTAGATGTTAAACTAAAATAAATAATAACTATCCACGTCTACAGTATCTTAAAGCATAGAAACAAAGCTTCCTAACTTAACATTATCAAAATAAATATGTCAAAGAAAAAAAAAACCATAAATTTATATTTATATTTCGTTTCCTACAAGACAGATGCATAAGCCCGGAAATTTAAGTTTGTCAACTTTTCAAATTGTACTTCCAGTTGAATTATAATCATGAAATGGATACGGAACCCTCCGTGGGTGAATACGACTTACACTTGACCGGTTTTGGCAACTTTTTAAACGTACTATAAACTATTCTAAATGAACCCGAACATATAACTAAGTTACCAAGTAAGGGCCGATATGTAGAATAGTTACATATTTTTAAAAAGTTAGAATGTATAGATAAATATTTTTCTTTCCTAAGTGTAGGATTAATATTTTAAAAATACTTACTATAACATAAAACCAAACAAGAAACAATTTAGAAATTAAATATCTTTTATTCCTTAAACAAATATCTATTCTCGTTAATTTGAAGAAGGGAAACCAGAGCCTTCATGACCGGTTACACGCCTCGCCACCTCTCCTTCCAATCTTGTAGCGATTGAGACGAATTACACCAATTAGTTTTATGGCTCTACACAAAGGGTTGATCTTATCTCCTTTTAAACAAATTAATGATTTACCACAGAAGCTACTGCAAATTTACATGAAATAACCATCGCCATTTTATCATTAACTCGTTTAATTAAAAAACCATTATATTCGTTTACAAATAATTTACGACAATTTATGGTCTGTTCCAGCTTAATATCGATATAAATTATGTATAAGAGAGACAATTCACATAGTGTTTTAAAAGGTTTTGGCCATTTATTTAATTTATTTTTTTTCTTTAAATGGATTGTCTGTTGAATACAAATTGTTTTTTTTGTTTTGTTATAATTTTTGTAAAAATATTTTAGATTTTTTTTTGTCGTCCTTAAATATAGATAATTCGTAAGAAGAATTTAGAATGTACGTAATGTATCTACTTGTACTACAGATGTGGATCACACTTGTAATTAATAGAGCTGGTTAAACGTTTTATAAATTTTAAGTTTTTAGCAGTAGGTACTCTAAATTTATTTAGAACCTTATATATTTTTGGAATGGAATCAAAATTCTAGTAACACACAAAGAAATTATCGCTTCATTTTTGTATAAAAAAATAACAATAACAAGTTTTCTGTATGTAATTTTAATGTCAGAAATGGCTCTACCGATTTTAATGCAATTTGCATTATTATATTTCGTTACTAAAGTTTACATTATTTACTGTTTTTAATACTTATGGTACCTTTTATTTAAGTTGGATCACAAATAAAAAAATATGTTAATATTTATTTTATTGCAAATTGCAAAATAAAAATGTAAATGTTATTAGAACACTATAAATAATAATGTAGTTCAAACGGGCGAAGCCGCGAACCTGCCAGTTACTTATCAAAAAAATATAAGTATAAACATTGGATTTTTAAAATTTAAGTTACATCACTTTTAGTATGATCCTGAAATGTATCTAATTAGTATTAAATTAGTACTATTAATAGAAATTCCAGTTATATAACCGTGAACGAATCATGTACGGTACTTAACGCTTGCTATCGCAGTGCATTTACCTTTGAACTGATATGAAGGTTGAACTTTCTTTCTATTAGGGGCATGTCTAATATATAATAGACAGAGGGTTGAGAATTAAGACATATAATCCGTGTTATTATTACGTCATCATTGGTATGACGTAGAGAAATGGTATTTTGTGACTTTTAGGGAGAGACATTAGAGAGATTCGCTTTTCATCAATATAGGTAAATACATCAAAGTAATTAGTATTAGGATGATGCTTTCCATTTAAATCTTCTTTCTACATTTAAAGACATAAAATCTGGAATATTAATTAAAAAAATGTGGAAGAACAAAATCTATATCTATTATTCTTTTGTACCAAGAAGATGGAGCGACATGTATGAACCCGCGATACGATTTTTCTGCTTAATGAAAATTTTATCTCAAATTTCTCGATTTGCGAGGCAACCAGGAATGGCCTTATGCTTTTACTTTTTGCGCACGAATTTGTGAATAATAAATAAAACAATGAAATTAAAATTTTAGTAACAAATTCAAAGAATGATTACTTCCAAATCGTTGGATGGTCATATTGGATTTTTAATTTTACATACATAAATGTGATATATTTACATTTTCAATAAATTTTGTAAGTTCCTATAGCACTTTAATATTTGTCCCTACTTTTTGGCGCCGTAAAAAAAAATTAAACAAAATGTCACTCACAGAAGACTAATTAAAGCAAAACTGCGCTAGACTAAACAAGTGTTACTAAAAATTATCGAACAGTACTCTACTGGTATTAGCTTAGTACTATTGACCATTACAGAAGGGAGGTACATGCGTTATTAACTATGCTTTGAAGTTTTCTTTAATTTACATTGTTTTTTTTCCGCATATATCAAAGTAAGTAGAAGGAACCTCTTGTTAAGAGACTCTCCCACCACTGCCTAATTTTCGAGATGCGTAGCTCAACGCCGCTCTTAGCTTTGTTACAAAAGCGAAGAAATAAAAATATTTTTTTTGTTTATGCCTCCGACCGGGACTCGAACCCACACACCTGTGCTAGTGGGCTATGTTAATTCGTATTCAAAAAAATGATACTCTGGTGTACCTACACCTTGTAAAACTAATGTTTATAATTAATTTACTATAATATTAAGTGAGCCTAAAATAAAAAAAAATTAAAAATCAGCTTCACGGTATATCCCATACACAGCATGGTAGGCAGAAGGAACCTCATGTTAAGACACTCCGTTTGCTGACCACTTTCTGCCGAATTCTGGAGGTATTGTGTGTTGAGTGGCGGAATTCAACGCCGCGCTTTGCCTCGACACCAAAGCGAAGAAATAGAAATATAAACGTAAATAAATATTTCACTTCCTCGAATGGGGATCGAACCCACAAACGTCGCGTTACAGTCACACCCATGCGCTGCTGCCCCACGACGCCATAAAAATATTATAAGCCCAACATAAAACACTACTATTTCTAATAAACCACCATAAATATGAACACTTCCGCCAAATCAAAATTAGTTTTCATAGAAACATAAATCCGAGTCAATTTCGATTTGTCCATCATTGATTGCGATTTAAACGTGATCTCATTTCGATCCAGAAGCTGTGATTTATCGGCAAGGCGACTTGGCAAGTGACGCAAGCGACCACCCGCCCATGACTGCCGAGTGCCGGAGTGCCGACACTCCTTGATGATGTGAGCTACATAATACTTCATGAAGTGCTTGCTATACATTCTTTAGGAAATATCATTTAGAGCGGACGATACGATTGTTCGGATTGAAATGTCGTAAGCACAGCTTGCGGCTTTAAGAATATTAAGTATGTTGAAGACAGTGTTTCTTGAGTATAAATCTGTGATATCTAAAGATCTCTTATGAAATTTTAAGATAGATGTATTTAATAGGTGCATTATTAATATTAAGAAAACCGTAAACGCGATATTTCATTAGAGTAGAAATCGAACCCACCCATTTCATTTTGTTTTGAGGTTTTTAGGTTTCCTCTACATAACTGCTACAAGCGAAATACAGCGTGATTTATAAGCTAGGTAAATACAACCTTTCTAGATACATATTTTTAAGTAAAATCAAAATAAATTCATTTTTAATATAAAAAAAACATTGTATAAAAGACAAAAATCGTACTTTATAAAATACTTTAGACGGCCTATTTTTAAATATGCCAGTGCTAACTGAAAAATGCTGTCTCGTTGTAAACATGATCCCAATCTCAATGTGTCCAATGTCAACATGGCTTACACTCGATTGAAACAGCAGTTCCAGTAACCGTTATATTTTAATTTATATAATTTTAATGATAATAATTATTAATAAAAATTAACTATTTAAAAAAATATTAATACAGCCCTTTCTTCTCAAGTATATAGATACTTGAGGCTGTATTAATATCTTATTGTTATGGCTGTAGTTTTAGTATCTTAATGGGAACAGAGTGTCTTATCACTAGTTTCCCAGTACAGCAAAAAATATATTATCTATTAATACTCTACCGTAGCATCATTACCCATAAATTTTTAAATTTGTCTAAAATGTATTCGTTGCATGTGTACAATTTACTATAAAAATAATGTTTTAATCAAATCAGCCTATTCGGGTCCACTGCTGGACATAATCCTCTCCCAGGGTGCGCCAAAGCTCCCAATCCTCCGCCTTCCGTATCCAATCGAAGCCAGCAACCTTCGTCCTTTGAGCTGGAGGGTGATATATGGGTTAACTTCAATCTAATTTGTATTCTGTTATTTAGATTATTCAAAAAAACGAAAATGTAACGATCTAATGTAACCTCAATACATTCCAGTAATCAGTAAATCACTCGAATCAATAGATTTATTGCGTTCATTCATAGCTCTACGACATTTTGTTAGTAAAGTTTGTTATCCAATAAAACAAAAAATATATTTTAAGGTTGCAAAACACATTCATTGGTTCGTCTACTACCTAATTCTTGCTTACACCATTGTGATTTTTAGTTTTATCTTATATTATAAAAAAAATTACAAACATATTTCAAATTCAAATAATATGATTGAAAATAAGAAGTTACATGCTTCATTTTTTGAGCGTACGAGCTGAGAACAACCCGCGCATGCGACTAAGCGGGCCTATTTTGCATCGATTTTTATTCATTATTTTTTAAATCGATTATTTAGAAATTCATACTTAAATATTAGAGACTGACATGAATGATACCTTTGAAATAGAGTGAAGTGAACATTTCTTTCCCAAGGCATGTTAATTATAAACACAAAATTTAAACTTATTTCAAGCATAAATATTATGCACATCTATTTGAGTTTAAATTTTGTTAAATTAAATGATGTACATATATATGCTCTATATAAAATCTATATGCTCTTCATTCTACATAATAAACAAATTTCCATATTTTAATAGTTTCCCTTATTTTCAGTCACAAATTGACGCACTACAGATTCATAGGTACGAAAAATCTTTGCTATAAGGAAACTATATTTCACTATAGCTCCAACCTAAGCTAGCCCTTCGCGATCTTATCACATGTTTAGTATTCAAAGCTGCGGCTATCGGCGATATAAAGAACACGCGCGGCTGTGACGAAAATCATAATGTTTTTATTATATGTGTAGTTTGACACGGATTTGTTGAGACCTTTATAGCTAATCATTTAATATTCCTGTTGATAGATGCTTACAGAATGTGGATTTGCATAACCACATATATCAAATACTATGCAATTATTTCCTACACAGGGAGGCAGAGGGAACCTAGTGTTAGAAAACATTCCCCATTTTCCGTTAGATTCAGAAGGCACTGTGTGTTCAGTGAGGGAACTCAGGAGAAATGAAAATATAAATTTAAATAAATATTTCATTTCCTCGAATCGGAAATCGAATCCACATCAATTGCAGTCATTGATATACAAATGCATTTTTTATTTATTTTTAGAGTTATTTACATAACTTAGTTAATTTTCGTTTTGTCAAAATGATAGTTATTTTTTTAACTACTGATTTAGTAGAAAATCGATTAACATAATATATAACATGTGAATGAACTGTTATTATATTAATGCAAAGAAGTGAATTAAGTCCGAGTCAGACTCGCCTAGGCTACGTATCAATTTCCGGATTGTCAGTCAAGGGAAAATATAACTTATAAAACTTATTTTGTATGAAATTAATACAGATTTAGAAACAAATATTTAAGACAGAGAAACTTAAAAGCTATAACAAGAAGCCATAGATTAAAAAAATATGAATGTCATAGTTTAAAAAAAACTTTAAAGCTAAATGTTTAAACTTTGCTAATTTAAATTATTTTAAGCAGATTATTTTATACATTTTTAAGAATTTAATACAAGCAAATCTACAAATATTCATACAACAACGAAGATGACTAAGTTCGAGATCGAAAATCAGTTTACAATTACCATATGCATCGGCTTAACTCTAATAACGTTGTCTTATGCTAAAATTAAATAACATGTTGGTCGTGTCTTCCGCCGTATCTCCTAAAACGTAATAACAACTTTGTTTGATTGACGGGAGCAAAGACGGGAGCAGCTTGAGAGTTTGAGCTAATTAAAGGATACTCTCTTCTGGTTTCTAAAAGAAAAAAGATATAGATTAGATGAAACTTTCTTAGAACTGTAAAAACATTTTTATTTAGGGCTCAAATCCTTCATATTTTATTTAATACGTTGCTAAAAAAACTATTTTTCTTTTCTAAGTGTGAAATAACAATTATTGTGTGTTGCGTTGCGAGTTGCGAAACTCAACGCCGCGTTTTTCCTCAACCGACCGAACAAATGAAAATATTAAATTTATTAAGATTATTAACCTGTCCCTACGCCAATAGCCTCTACAGATATAAATAATAAATTTAATAGGTATAATACACTTTATTTAGTAAAGACTAATAATTATTATAAATTTATTACTATATTCAATTATCACGAATTTGAAATTAAAGCACAGAAACATAATCAAATATATAAATATCAGCTTCACACTGTATCCCGCACACAGCTGGGTAGGCAGAGGGAACCTAGTGTTAAAACACTCCGTTCCCCACTTTCTGCCGAATTCTGGAGGCTTTGCGTGTTGAGTGGCAGAACTCAACGCCGCGCTTTGCCTCGCCACCAAAGCGAAGATATAGGAATATAAACGTAATTAAATATTTCACTTCCTCGAGTGGGCCCCAGTCGCCTTACAGTCACATCTTTTAATAAAATAATATCTACAAATAAATCAAAATAAAATAACATTTAAATATAAAATCCAAATGGTTATCATAAATAGCCATATCGGAAGCGTGAATTAGGTCTATTCAGTCCAGATGGTACAGCACCACGCATCCTTGTCATTACACCCTGCTATGCGGAATTCAATTAGTTCACAAACGTTAAAACAAATCGGTCAATTAAACATGTTTTCGTTTTAGTTAAATGCCTATTTTGATTATTATCTAAGACTTTGTTTTGATTTCTCGATTTAGTTTGTAATTTGTGCTATTTTAGTTTAATGTTTTAGAATATCAATTTCACTTTAATATTGTTTTGAAAATGTAGTTTTGATTATTTGTTTTTTAGTGGGGTAGATAGAGAAAACCTAGTGTCAAAAAATAAAAAATTATAACTGGGAATTAAACCCTCGATGATCACATTTCCATTTCCAGCTGTCACACTACACTTCGATGACCTATAAGCATTTAACTGTTTTTTTGAACTTTAAGATATTAATATTGTCAGAAACACCGTCATAGAACAGTTGAAGGTGTACCAGACTGGTTGTGATAGCAGAGGAATATGGATGCGCGTGGGTGCCACAATATACCTATTTTTTTTAACTGCACGCTATATCCCGCACGTAACACTGTAAGCAGAAGGAACCTTAGAACTTCCGTTTCCCTCAATGGGAATCGAAGCGACAATGATCGCGTTCACAGTTACTAGTGCCACTGAGCCACGACGGCCTAATGTAGGTACCTAATGCCTTCAAAATAAACAGATTTAGGCATCACTAGCCTCTTTCTCTTAAACACATATACATTTTCATATTCTAATAAATTTAGTACAAGTTACTCGATTTTGAAAGCTGAGTAAACTCGTATATTTTAAATTGTATGAAGTATTGTAAATGTATGTAACTTCAAACAAGATCTGTAAAGTGCGTTATTGTTTCAGATTTATCTCGGCGTGGCCAAGAATACTATTAACATACGCACAAACGACAAGTACAGAGGTTGGTTTGCCAGTAAGTACATTTTGAATTTGTATTGTTTTTACGACATCTTTTGGAACCAGGAAATGTACAAGTAGAAATAATAATCAGCTTCACGCTGTATCCCGCACACAGCTGGATAGGCAGAGGAAATATAGTGTTAAGATGGAATGTTCCGCCGAACTCTGGAGGCATTGCGTATTGAGTGGCGGAACTAAACGCCGCGCTTTCATCTAGATACTAGAACGAAGAAACGAAAATATAAATTTAAGTAAATATTTCGTTTCCTCGACCGGGGATCGAACTCATAACCGTCGCGTTACAGTCTCAGACTTATGCCTCCATATATGATGTATACGAATGGTCGTTAAAAAATCCCATCACCTCTTAGTCTATCAACTCCTCGAAAAATAAAAATGATGACAGCTCATACAAATTTATACAAAATACACTGTGGTAATAGAATTGAAAAAAAATTACCCAAAATACAAAATAAATAAATCGCTATAATTTTTAATTTAATTTAATTTGTTTACCTTTACACCCACTCTACCCTATTCAATTAGAAATTAAATAATGATTTCCCTAAAATCACATGCCCACATGGCGTCCGTCACTCAAAACAAATTTAATCGTATAGTATTTTTAAATCGCTTATTCAAAGACCAAATTTGAAATTAATTATATTGAGAAACGCTTGCCCTACGTTGGCCCGTTACTTTGTCCGCTTTGTCCTCTTTTCCTAATATCAGTTGATTCGCTAAGCGTAATATTTAACTTATGTCAATGAACAATCAATGGTCTCAATAGATTCGTATAGACTTATAAACAAACGGACAGTAGGTTTTATGGCCTTTGGTATGTTGGTTTTATATTAATTATTATGTCGGTAGCCAATTTGATGCAGCGGACGTTGAGAAATATCTTACTTTACTAGATGAGACTAGCTCTTTGTATTATAAGTATGTTATTGTGTAATGGAGAAGGTTGTTTGTGTTCTTAGATGTTATTAGGTTTAGTAACTTGCTGTGAGTGAGTTCAAATCTTACTTGGAAGTTTGTCATATTTAATATATATATATATATATATATATATATATATATATATATATAACCATTTAAATCAATTTGAACTACCTATTATGCCTCTAATTTGGAAATTACTTAAAATTTATCAGCTCAAAGTTCTCTATAGACCTCTTTCACCTTTTTTCATCTTTTTAAAAGCTTTTATTTAACTTGCAATGTATGTATGTGGGTTCGGGTGAAATCTTGGACCTCAATTTTGAAGTAGATATCTTNAATCGCGCGACAAGCTTTTATGATCATATAAATTGTGTATAATGAGGTTATGAGTTAATAGTTAAAATTTAAAAGAAAAAAATTATTTTCTCCTTTTTAAAGCGTTTAAATAAAAGCTTTTTCTAAAAAAGATTTTTTGCTTTTAATTTATTTCATACGAGGTGTAAAACAAAGCATATGCACAATGTACGGAGAAATATATGAACGGAGTATCCTAACACTATTTTAATCAACAATAAATATTACGCGCGGCAAACTTATATAGCTAGAAAAAAATATTATTAATAATAAACAAAAAGGCAATTACGAAACACTGATCGAAAGAAAACAAAACAGCCAACAAGAGTGTTAATTAAATTAATTAAAAAGGCATGAATTAACAAAAGACATTGGACATTTCAGTTACCTCACACGCCGCAACGAACGAACGTGTCGACGTACGCGTGGAGCGCGTGGGGCGCGTGGGGCGCCTGCTCGAGGACCTGCGGCGGCGGCGTGGCCGTGCAACAGAGGCACTGCTTGCCTAGAGACCCTACGAGGTAAAAAGTTAATACTTTACTTTTTAAATATAGCTCAGTTGGCGCAGAGGTACAAGTGTGTGACTCTAAATGTGACTCGTTGTGGGTGGATCTCTGTGCTCTGGTTAATCAACAAGCAATGCCTGCAGAATCTGGCGGAAAAAAAGGGAACATTTGTCTTCACACTAGGCTTCCAATGTCTTCCCTGCTATGCTATGTTATTATAGACATTTAACTTAAAATACGGTATTCTTAAAATATATCCATATTAGTGGTAATAACTGCGTGTCTTGTACTATGTACGGCTTTTACACTTTTCTATGTACATATAAATATATTGGTACCTATCTTATAAGAGGTACGTTATAGGACGCCCAATTTCTTCTAAACTCAATTAATTACTTGACATAAATTTCATATAAGTCAATAAATTATGAAACAATATATTTTATAATTAAACTTAATTATTAAATATTTTTTATTGGTTGTCCACTTATCCCCCTTTTCCTCCGGCCATGCACAGTATATTAATATCAGCTCCAAAACACTCCACTTATTAAGTAATTAAGTGACAATTTATCCTATAGATAATAAATTTTAAAAAATCTAATCTGACAATCGAACAACATATTAAGTATCTGTAACACTCGTCCTAACAGATACTAAATATAGATAAAATTAATATATATATCTCGCTTTCGATAACTCTAAAAACCAAACTCGTGTTTGACTTGAGAAAACAAACAAGTCAATGTGAAGAAGATTAATGGTATTTTTTTATTATTCGTGAACTATAGATTTAATTGTTTTATTATTAGAGTTTTGACTCTTGTTTTCTTGTCTTATATTTACTAAAAAGAGTATTTATTGGCTTCTTTCTCATTTTATTAATACATCAGTTAAAAATACAAATTAAAATCTACCACAGATACGTAGATATCTTTAGATTATTTTGAAGTTAACGGGCTTATATTATTTTTTTTGGTTTCACGCTTTTTTAGATTCCGTACATAGCATGGTAGACAGAGTAAACTTGAGAACCTAATGTTAAAACACTCCTTTCTCCTCCAAGAAACTTCTACTCCTTACTATCCGCCATTGCGAGTTGAGAGACTGATTTCAACGTCTTGTTTTGCCTTGCTATCATAGCCCGGAAATAAAAATCCCTTATAACTCCCCATAGTGCAAATAGAGCCCAGAACAATCGACTTTACCACGACGTCCCCAATTCGGCGCTGTAATATATGCACTAATTTGATTATATTTATAAAAAAATATAAAAATAAAAATGTTTACATGATTAAGTTGTAATTATTTAAAATTTTAATTGAAAGCACATTTTTACCCACTTTTCTTAAAAGGAAGTAAAAAAAATCATCACAGCCAACCCTATCGAGACATTGATCATAGATTACAATGACAACTAATGATACGGCGCGTAATCACAAAAGGATCTGCCCACCGCGGGAGAGCCTTCCACACTAGCTAGCAATGGTACTACTACTTTTGTTATTCGAATCATTTATTTAAGTAATTAGATAATTTCGTTCAAGGCATATTTATTATTAATTGCAAATTCTGTTCTTAAGAATAATTCTTTATTAATTATTTATTAAAATAAATTAGTTGTTAAAAAATATACAAATTGGCATGAAATATTTTTCCATTCTAAATTTTCTCTTGTATTTGAAATTGTAGGGAAACCTAAAATAGATACAATATATTAATGATTTTTTTGCATAGTTTTTATCTATCAATGATTATATCCAGCCTTATATATTTAAAAGATGCCCGATTTTTCACCTTTAATACGCCCCGTATTTATAATCCGATCTGAACTGAGATACCGATCTTGAGATGCCGTTTTCATCTAAAATTATATATCCATAAAGTAATACTAGAAAGCATCAATTACTAAGTAAAATATTACAACAAAATCGTAGTAGGGGTCGAACGATCGACTCACGGCGTTCGGCTTTGTGTCATTGATATCATAATTTACCAGCTATCGCCTACACCCGCGCTACAATATAAAAATATTACCTCCTAATTTACTATTTGGTCTTCTTTTGAACATAAAAAACTGTGAGAATGTCAGTGTCATTGTTATCTTATTCTCACACTTCATTTATTTATTTTTTTAATAGTGTCACGCTGTATCCCGCTCATAGGGGGAAGGGCGTTGAATTCCGCCACTTAACACGCAATGCCTCCAGACTTGGGAACATTTGGAAACTGGGGAAAGGAGTGTGTTAAAACTAGGTTACCTCTGCCTACCCTACTGTGTGCAGGATACAGCGTGAAGCAGATTTTTTAAATAAAAACAAAATTTATTAACGGGAACAGACTGTCTTAATTAATATTAGATTCCCGCTGCCTAGAAAAAAATAAAGAATCTACATCACATATTTATCATCAACGCCTTAACGCCACAAAAAAAAATAACACGCAGCTAACAAAGCCCGAGATTTCTCATCCACACACCATCTTCCTAGTTCCCCACATTTATCTGGGAACCTACAATCATTAAGAAGGTTTCGTCATCACGCCATCACAACCAATCATTGCAAGTCAAAGGCTACACATGGTGACCCTAGCCCCCCCTTTTTACCAACATACCAAATTAAGGTAATATTGTAGGAAGACGTTACAAGTTATATGAAATTACAAGTACAAGTATTATCGACAGCTCTTTTGATTGACGGAATATAATTTGGGGGCCCATTCGCTAATGTACGATTGTTATCCTATTGTCTGTCGGTTTTAGAATTTATGTTATATGTGAATGTGAATGGTGTGGGATCATTAGTGGTTGCGCAGAGTCAGTTTATTGTAAAATCTAGGTAGTGTAAGTAGTGGGAAGTTAATTTTCTCTGTTCGCACTTGAGGAAATGTAGTATTTAATATTATTTTCGTTTCTTCACTCTGGTGTGAAAGCAAAGCGCGGCGTTAAGTGCCGCCAATCAACACGCTCAAGTTTTGTGTATACGATAAAAAATAGAACAGAGTGTACATTAGGCTCTCTATGCCTCTGCTGTATGCATCGTGCAGATGAAAACAAAATACGAAGCATACTATATACTTAAGATAAATAAATGAAGTTGTAAAAAATAAAATGCTTGTTCAAATCCCACTCGATTCACATTTTTGCACATTAAGATTGAGTGAAAAATATGAAAATGAAATAGTAAATAAGCATTTACTTTGGATTACTTAACATACAAACCTTATGTAAAGCAATATAGATATCAATAAACAATCAAAAAAAATACATAAACCATCTAAAATACATGAAATCCAATTGTAACTACCAATAATAATACAAATTAAATTACAAAGCAATAAAAACAATAATATTTGTGAAACATTTGGGCTATCGTTGTAAATAACTATTATTGCAATATATTTTAACAACGATATTTACTTTAACCGTGGTTTTATGGCCAGTTCCAAATCTCTTGATGGCTGTTTAACGACCATACGCGTCGGGAGTACGTCATTTCAATAGAATAATGGGTATGAAGTTCACGCAAATACCATTTGATGTTCCTTTGATCCCTTTATTATATATATATATATATATATATATATATTGAATTATATGTATTCACGGGGGTAAAGTTAAGCTTTGTTATTTGTTAGTTTTAAAAATATAGTTCATTGTTAGAAATCAATAGAATGCAATATAAAAAAATATATCAATTCTTCTACTCTAGACGTTTTATCATCATAATTTTTATTTTCGTCATTCAAAATTAAGTAGGTACCAAATTATTGCTCCGGGAATATTTTTGAAAAAATATTTTTATATCCTTAATTAAATAATAATTCAGCTTCACACTGTATCCCGCACACAGCAGGATAAGCAGATGGAACTTCATGTTAAGACATTCCGTTCCCCATTTTCTACGGAATTCTGGAGGCATTGCTTGTTGAGTGGCGGAACTCAACGCCGATTTTAATATCCTTCGTAGCTTAAAGTGCATAATTAGGTAGAAGAACAGACTAAATTATCACTATATTTTTCTAGTGGAGGATGTCTTAACAATAGGTTCCCCTTGATTATTATTTTTCTCATATAATCCCTAAAAACAAAAAAAAACTGGGTTAAAAGCTACAACCAGTGTGGTATATATTATAAAGCAGGTACTATTGTACAAACTAATTACCGTAGGCGTCCAGTGATATTAGTTTCGTAATAGTAATATTAATTACGAGACAACGTTGGCGCCCTGCCGCGGCTGATGCTCGGTCTGATGATGAACTGAAACAATACTAAAGTTTCTTGTGTGAAGCCAGTGGACTGTGGTAAAGAAAATGGTTTATAAAAGAATTCTTTTCGTGGTTTGTTTTTTTGGATTCCGTAATCGTTTTGTTAGTTGATCTAATTTTTATTTTTATTTAAAGCTTTCATGTACAGAATTAACTTTTGTATTATTTTATTATACATAGAGATTATAATGTTCCAATATGAAATTCCAATATTCTTATGATCAATATTTACTAAATTATTCTTTGTTTAATTACTTTTTAATTTATAGTGATTAATTTAATGGTAAAAAGAAAAATATTCAGAATATTAGGGATTATTTTAATTTTACTTTTAGGTTAGATTAACAAGGATTTTTTAAAAATCTAATAATTGAGGCCAATCTTAGCGCAGCGGCACAAGTGTTTAACTGTAAACACGACAGGTTATGAGTTTCGTGGATATAAAGTATTCAATATTCAGCGGAAAATGGAGAACGGAGTGTCTTAACACTAGGTTCCCACTGCCTACCCTCCTACATGCAGGATACACTTTGAAGCTGAAAAAAAACAAAATAGTATTTATCTATTAAAAAAAATACATTAAAAACATTTATGACCGCGTCTGTACTCAAGGGATCCATTTCCATATGTAATGTTCCGTTCATTAACATACGTTTGTACCTTATAAGGGTGCTCGAGAATAATTTAAATTAAAATTTCGACTGAACGACGACCGTGACTCGTACTTAACGTTACGAATAATGACGAATCGATAGTTTCAACAATTCTTTTATTTATGTAACGCGGGATTAATTTTATATTTTATTTCTTTTAGTTTCACGCTTTATCCTGCACATAGGCAGCGGCCTGGGATCCTAGTATTAAAACACTCCGTTCTCATCAAGACTTCTTAAATTTATGTACCTTTTCTAAGAAACCAATAGAAATGCAACTATCAAGTGAAATTGAACATACAAATAATATTTACTTTATTCAAAGTATGAGCTATCCAAACCACTGGACTCAGGTCAGTTCTTTGGTTGTGGCGCTTCAAGCGTGACTTGAAGTTGAACAAAAATCAGTTAGTGAACGGTACAAGGAGAAATGAAAAAATAAAAAGGAGAAAAAGAATTAATGAAAACATAAAATTAGATTGCATAAAAAAAGAGAATAGGCCCTCGTGGTGCAGAGGCAGAAGGTTACGAAACTCAATTCTTGTGGATTCGATTACCACCCGAGGAAATGGATAATTTCATTTTCCTCTCAGACAATAAGATAAAATGCAGCGTTAAGTTCCGCCACTATACACACAATGCCGACGTTAAATCCCGAGATCGAAATGGAATTAGGGGAACGAAGTAGCTAATAACTAAGCTTCCTCTGCCTACTCACAGCTTCACGCTTTATTCAGACTAAGACTTTGATATCCGTGGTTACTTCCAGATGGCGCCGCAGCAGAAAAAGGAGGAAGCTCGTAAGAAGTACAGACCGAAACACCAACGTCAGCGTGCCAGACTGTCCCGGACTCGCCAGGCGGTACCACGAATGCAATACTTCGGTTAATATTTCTTTAATTCTTATTCTTCTTATTTATTATAGAAAAGTGGGTAAATGAGAAAAAGAAATTAATGTACCTTCACTACATTTAACGCAATGTAATGCCTTAAGCATTATTCAATTAATAAATATGGATTATGAAAACTAATTAAAGACATTGAAAGTAAGCAATAAATAATAAAATTAAATAAATCATTTTTTCATACAGCCATGTCCTGGTGTGATGCGGGACTCACGAGAGGAGCAGTGCGCGGTGTACGACCGCAGGCCGTTTCGCGGGAGGTTCTATACTTGGGTTCCATACGTTGATGGTAAGAACGCCAATATTAAAATATATATAATTTTATATTAATATTATAATTGAAAAAAAAATCTGCCAGTGCTTTTTAGTTTTAAAAATGAAGGAATAAGCGAGGATTATTATCACATGCAGAGCGACGACTCGAGAAATATGCTGGCTAAATTTTAACTAAAATGAGACCGGAAAGTAATTAAAATATAGAATTAAAATGGATTCTGAAGTATTTTAACTACTTAATTACTCTCAATTAGGATTCTTTACTCCATGTATACTATGTCCTTAATACCAATGTTTAATAAAAAAAATATATATTAAAAAGTCATAAGTCAAATTAAAACTCAATTTTCGCATTCGTATACTAAAATATATATTTTTACGCTATATATCACACACAGCAGAGTAGACAAAGGGAACCCACGCCGTACTTTATTTCAGCACCAGAGCAAATGAAAATATACATTTAAAATAAATATTTAATTTCCTCGAGTGGGGATCGCACCCAAAATGACTGACTGTATTAAATATTTTTAATTCTTTGCATTATCTTAATGTATCTAATTATTACCTTCTTTAATCTTGAACACATTTTTCTTTGCTTAGGGAACGCCCCGTGCATCCTCAACTGTCGACCTCGTGGGCAGCAGTTCTATGCATCCCTGGCGCTGGTAGCTGATGGCACTACGTGCACGAAACCAGGCTTCCGAGCTATATGTGTGCAAGGTTCTTGTAAGGTAAGTGCCATTCTTTTTATAGCTTTATACTGAAAACCACTTTATAACGACAGAGATATTTAATTTATATTGAAACACTCCGTTTCTCGCTTCCCAAAGTTGCAGATCTAATTAGCTGACTGTAACTAGAATGAAAGACTAAAACTATCGAAAAATGAGTGGGAATGGAACGTCCATCAGCTCTGCCGTAGCCGTGCCGTTATCCTACAACGGTCTCTTAAGGATTTTAATTTTTATTTCTAATTATAAATAAAATAGGTGATTAATATATTATGTGTTTAAATAACATAGTTTGTATAGTTTTTTTTATTATTAAAGTCAGCGCCATCTAGTAGCGACTGGCAAGATTACTTTTTAAATATACGAAAGCTTTGTTGCCCTCGTTATAATGTCTAAAAGCTATAAACGAATTATGTGTGTATTGTATTTAAGTATATTATTATTAATAGTATTAATATTAACGGCAATAATAATACATTTAAGAATGTGACTGTATTACATGTGTGTCTATTTTCAGTTTTTAATAGAAATAAAAAACTTTTATATCGATAAATATATATTAAGTAAAATTAGATTCTGACATTTTGCTAATTTTTACTTAATTGAAGGCGAATTATGACATACATTTTTTTTGTTATAATATGAGAAAAACATACAATGTTTCTCATAACATAACGTAAGAAATTACAGTTATACAAATATACTTACATAAAATACTAAAATGTACTTGAGATTATAATTCACGTTTACATTGTAAGTAAAGGATTCGTTTAATATTTTGCATATTCGTATTATTATCATTTATATTCTATATCAATAGGTACTATTTACATAAATTATAATTCACTATAATTTAAATACGACTTTCCAGACCGCTTTAAGTTAACACTGAATGACTAATAATTATTAAATGACATCCTTTCGAATCTGATACAGAAATTATATAATTATTTCATAAGTATAATTTTCTGCTTTCAACCACTTAAGAAGAATTTTAACTTTGTTGGCAATAGGTGTTAATTTTACCGACATATTGGTAAAATCCGTACTATAATAATATGTCAGCTTCACGCTGTATCCCGCAAACAGCAGGGTAGGCAGGGGGAACTAAGACACTCCGTTCCCCACTTTATTCCGAATTCTGGAGGCATTGACACCAGAGCGAAGAAATGGAAATATAAACGTAAATAAATATTTCACTTCCTCGAGTGGGAATCGAACCCATTCGCTATGAAGGCCTCAATATAATAATATTAATTCCTACTTGTCCTAAATTTGAAAAAATATTAACTTATTATGTTTATATTATATTAAAAAAGATTTTAACGTGTTAATAAATAAAAAAGACTGTAAAAGTAAACTTAAAGCGTCGTGGTGCACGGGCGTAAGCGTACAACAGTAAACGCGAAGATAGTGAGTTCGTCCCATAGTAAATAGAATATTTAATATTCTCTTGACTTTGTTCTGGTAACATTCGAAATTTGAAAAGTGGTGAACGGAATTGTCTTAATTAGAACGGTGTGTGTCGGCTTAACAATAAGTTTCCAGGATCTCTCTGCCTACCCTACTATGTGCGGGAAACAATGTTAAAAAAAGAAAAAAAGACTACAAAAATATGCTTAGTCATTTTTAAAAACTTATCTTATTTTTTCCTCCGTTTATTACATATCAATCTTCTATGATTTTGTTATATTTTCCTTTTTTTTGTTTACGTTTTTCGTTGATATTCATGAAATGCACCTAATAATTGGTGTTTTCTCCTTATGTTATTTAGAAACGTCGCATATATTTTTTTGTTTATTAAAATTATAGTAGCGCAGGTTTCCAAAAACATACATATCTATATCAATACATATCTATATGTTATAGTACTATTATACTATAGTACTATTATACTATAGTACTATTATAAATATTCGAATTATTCTTCCTCATTTTTATATAGTAGGTACTGTGAGATTCGTGCACTTGCTACGTCAAAACAAAGCTTTTGTTTCCTTATCTTTAGTAAAACATTAAATAATTTTCAAAACCTTAGATCTGATTTGCTAAGCTAGGCGTGACTGGCTGTCTGTGTTTCTGTACAGCAAAACGTGGCCTGCAGCCATTCATCGTGTGAGACCCACAATTTATGCTATTGATAACTTGAAATATATCCTGCTTTTCCAACTGCAGACTTTTGTTCTCAACTTTGCTGATAGTTTCACAAAGAATAAAGATTTCATTACAAGAATCGAACCCAAAACCTGTCGCGTTTACGGTCACTCTTTGTGCCCTATTCTCTGAATAATATGAAAACGTAATATTCAATTATATCTAATAAATAATCGACTGTATCAACTACATGTTTTTGTATAATTTAAATATTGTTCAATTAAGCACGATTTAAAAGCATCAGTTTTCACAATACATGGAAAAATATATTAAATACAAGATATCGCAATGTTTTCTAGATATTTTAATTTTTTATGCTGACTTTTAGCAACTTGATAGTCTGACGACTGTCAATCGGATTTATTCGAATATGTTAAAATATACAGTATATTTGTTCTGTAATATTACTAGTGAACGAGTATTTAGGTAGGAGACTTCTGTTGACGCCATCGAGGCGCAGTTCACACGTTTCACAACCTATTGTATAAGATAATGGGTTCAAATTTCACTTAGAACTTGTTTATGGTCGGCTTTACGCCCTATGAGGACATAATAACTTTTTCCACTTTTGCCGCTAAGCTATTAGGATCTACTTTCCTGAGTACAGGAAATATGTTAAGAGTTTTCTTACATGGAAGAGAATTTTCTTATATCATATTCTTTTTTCAGCATGTAGCAGGGTAGGCAGAGTGTAGGTTAGGTTTAATACACTCCGCTACATACTTAGTGGAACATAACGCCGCGCTTTTCCTCGACACCAGAGCGAGGAACGGAAATATTAAATATTTCATTTCCTGTCGCGTTAACAGCCACACGCTTGTCCAGTACACAACGACTGGGTTACATTGTATATTAAGTGTATTGTTTTTAATTTTAATAATGATTTAAACATACTTATAGTTTTCTGACATCACCCATAAAAGTTGCGAGCAAGATATTTACGGATTCTCCATTAGTGGTTTACGTCATTTGTAGAATATTCAACTCTCTCGAGTAGTCATGGGTTTTCTAGCCACTTACTATAATGTAAATATTATACTATATTTTTCTATATTAATTAGCTATTAGAAAGAAATCGACGGAAATTGGGCAGCGAAGTGTCTTAACACTAGGCTACATGCGTGATACAGCGTGAGGCTGATTTTTGAAAATTTAATTATTAAAATATATAAAAAGAATATCTAACCATGATTTGGCAATAGTTCTATAGTGTTAAAAAAGGTTAAAGCTTAAAGTTATTATGCTTATAAAATGACATTTCTACTCTCTACTCATTTCTACAAAACCTAACTAACTAACTAACTATCAATTATAATAAATCATATTTATATATAAAGAGACATCTACCCACATTTTACTATATAATGAACCGACTCTACTACCGCCACGAGCTCTAACGGTACGAAACATCAGTTGTTCTATTTGACAGTAATTGTTAAGGATTGCTTTGGATCCCTCAACCATACAACATTGACCCCCCCCCCCCATTTCTCATATAACGGGACAGCTCTCAATATACTTATTATATACTAGCGACCCTCTTGCGGCTTCGCCTGCTTTTACTACTGGATTATTCATATAATGTATGTTTGCAAAGCACTTTTAAATCTGTGCTACTAATCTTTTCAAGTACTTATTCTATCCTATCCTATCCTATATCTTACAAAACAAAGTCGCTTTTCGTGTCTGTCTGGGCTTTCGTGTCTACTATGCTAAGACAGACATGAAAAGCGACTTTGTTTTATAAGATATAGGATATATATTTCAGTTTCGAACCACTGCAACTAATGTAAGAATTTATTTCGAATTTCCTATTATTTGTGTATGCATATGTAATATTTTTCATATGTTTTTATTTATTACTGTTCTAGCTTCATCATTTTAGTTCATTTATAGCTTAAAGTATTCTAATCGGGCAGCTATTATGCACGTAGGTAAACTTTCACGTTACTATTTATTTTAGCTTCACGCTGTATCCCACATATAGCAGTGTAGGAGGGAGTAGTATTGGAACACTTTGTTCCCCACTCCCCACCGCCAAAATCTGGCCACCATTTAACCTCGACACCAGAATGAAACAACGAAAATATTAAATATTTAATCAAAACAACTTGTTGCGTCAACAACAAGCTTTGTTTTTTTTTAAATTAATCATAACCAATATTTAATTTATCTATCGATATCTCCCAATTATTTATATATATATATATATATATGTATAATAAAACATTTTATACATATATATGTATAATAAAACGACAGATATTAAAATTCACACAAACAGCATTCCTTGTGCGGTAATGGGCCACAGATGGGCTATCTGCTGGCCGCTTGACTCAGTGAGCTTAGATAAATAGTCCTAGCGACGACCGTTAGAAAACTTATGTACTTAAAGTTCCTGTGTTGATTTTAATATGAGAGTTGATTTTAATATAATATCATAACTAGGATATGCTATGAATATTATAAACAAATATTTTCATACAGACTTTTTTCGGTAAAAAAAAACTCGTTATGTTCTTTCTCAGTTTCACGCTATATCCCGCAAGTAACAGGTTACATCGTGAGCCAAGTGCTAAGCCACTCTGCTCCCCACTTTCCGAATTTTGAATATAAATTTAAATAAAAATTTCATTTCCTCGAGTGGAGATCGAACCCACTACCAGTTGCGTGTACAGTCAAACTTTACGTCACTGCTACTGGCCTCAAAAAAGTAATTACGTTTATACTTTAATTTCCACATACTTACCAATATCATCTGTACGCAGACTTACCTTATAAGAAGGGCAATTGCCTTAACAGGAAAACAATATACGAAGGCGGATGATATATTTAAGTATTTTTACAAAACATCTTGCTCTATAAAAACAAAGTAAAAACACATAAAAAGCTCATTTATTTTAGTTTCCTTTTCTTATATAGTACTTCTAGTTATTTTATACGATTATAAATTATTTATTATTAGTACAAAAACAATTTTCATTGTATAAAGAATTATAACAAGAAACAATAATACTATAAATAAACAACAAGGATGTTAACAACAAAAAAACTTTTATATCAAGTTCTAGTACTTTGTTGTCTTTCTACGCGAACTCTTGCTAATTGTATACATTTCGCGAACTCGTAAAAACTATACCGACCAGCTCCACTATACTTGTTTATATTTTATAACTAGTGAACCCGAACGCGGCTACGCCCGCTTGAACTATACGAATATTTGTTAAATATAATTATGAAATTATTTTCAGTTTTCTATAGGTTGTTATTAATATGGCGGAATAAATTGCATGTCAAATTGATAAGTATTTTAATATATTGGTATATATCGAAAATATTACAAATATGAGAAAAAAGTATCCTCCATGTTCATCCCGAGTCCCTCAAGTATCTCTATATGAGTATTTTATCACAATTAAATTAGCGATTCAGTCCTGATTGCGTAAAAGACAGACAGATAGACAGACAGAGTTACTTTCAAATGTATAATATAGGTATGGATGGATTTCGCGTCCTAACTACTAGATGCCATGGCGCAGAGGCACAAAGTATGGCTGTAAATGTGACAGGTTGTAGATTCGATTCCCTTTCAAGGAAATGATATATTTATTAATTACTAATTACTTCGCTAGAGCAAAACACGGCGTTCAACACGCATTGTTATCTTCCATTCAACACGAAATGCCTCCAGAATTAGGTGGAGAATGAGGAACGGAGTGACTTAGCACTAGGTTCCCTCTGCCTACTTTGCAAAAAAAAAAAAAGAAAAGAATCTAACAAAGTAACAGGAAAAACAGGCTGTAAGAGCCACAGAGTCGATTTTCAAAGGGATGTCACAATGTATTGACGACTATTTGAAATTGAAATGTATATATAATGAAAGGCCTCGCTGTTTGCGGGCGACAAATTAATTGTAGCTGATGAGGAGTCGGCGCTATAGATGTACTGGTTGGACTATCTACTGATTATTAGTGCGAGAGTTGTTTTACAGTACTGTCTGTCTGTACACCACTTATACTGGTCTAATAGCACTATATTTATGTAATTTTGTAATATAAAATATAATAGTATACGTATTATCCTTTTAAAAAATACAAATATAAGTTGGTAATGCTTCATCTTAATTATCTTGTAGATATCTTATTTAAGCACATATTAAGTTATTATTTTTCCATTCAAAACTCAAAATAAAAGTCTGAGACGTTCTTTATTTTTACATCTTAACTGTTCTCATTACTAGCTTCAACATAGTAAATACATATAATTATTTAATTACAAGGAACAACTATATATTTAAATACACCCATTACATGTCTAAATAACATAACTAATGTATACTTAAGGCAATAATTAGGAACGTCCTCCCATTTATCTTGTTCCTAGCGCCAATATTTATTTATGCAAAATTGTAAGACTCTGTGAAGTAATACCGTAAGTGATCATCAGGTAACGGGAGGCTGCTCTGGAAGTTTACATTTTCTTTATTAATATTAACCGTTAAAAAGCTGATCCTCGAAGTAATATTAAAAAACAACAATTAAACAAATTAATATATAAAAAATATGTTTGTGATACAAATATTCAATTGAAGTCTACATTCTCGTAAACAGAATTACTAATTTTAAGTATTGTTTTTCCATCTTCACGCCGTATTCTGCATTTAGCAGGGTAGGCAGAGGGAACCTTTCTAACATTATGCTAGCTTCCTCACTTTATGCTGAATTTTCGAGGCATTGCGTGTTAAGTGGCTGAACTTAACGCCGCCCTATTGTCTTGTTACCAGAGCGAAGAAATCGAACCCACAAACGTCACGTTACAGTCACACGTTTGTGTCTTTGTGCCTAGAGCCTCTATTATTATACAAAAATATTACAAAATATATAAAAATCTACTGAAAATTCATTTTTTTTATTCAAAACCTATTACAAAATTACATATATTTAAATTATACCATACTTAAAAGCTATATATATTATAAGAATAATTTGTAAGCCAAGTAATTTAGTTAGCACTCATCTGATAGGCACGAGCACGTGAGTGTCTGATCAAAGTGTCTAATTGGTAAATTACATCGGCAATTTGGCGTCCGCTTAGTCTTAACATGTGCAATATAGCGTATATACTCTATTAAGACGATGAATCATAGTTCAAAATGGTTTTTTGTATATAAATAGCTACAGCTTTTTAGGCAAAAACACATGTGTGTTTTCGTACTGAAAGAGCTCAGCAGCATATCTTATGGGTTCGATTCCTGCTCGAGGAAATTAAATATTTTATATTTTCATTTCTTCGCTCTGGTGGAGAAAGCGCGTAGGTGTCGTTTAAAAAAAATGTTGTATATATAATTATGTATTACAATTTATAATCATTATAAAAGCTAAGTATTAAAGTTCCGAACGCTCTCAGGCTAAAAGGTATATTACGGTAACGAAAGCAATACTCCTAATCGTAAGGACATCAGTTACTAGAATATATTCATTTTATTTAATAGAATTTACATATACTTGCACATAATAAATACATATATTTATATTTGATATATACCCATAAATAATATCTTGTTTTCGATAATGTTTATATTAAAATATTTCCAAAACCAGCAATGCGTTAGCAATGATACACACATTTGTATATATTTTTAAGATTTATTTAAAGTTCTTAGACTGCATTGTTTATGACAATGGTTCATACTGACTAAGTTAATTTTACTGCCCTTAAGGACATAATGAAATTACTATAATTATATCCATGTATGCGTATAAACAGAGGCCAGTCGTGAGACAAGCGTACATGCGTGTGATTCTAAACACCACAGGTTGTGCGGTCGATTCCCGCTCCAGGAAATTGATTGTTATTATATCTTCGTTCTGGTACGAGACAAAAGCGAGAGCAGAGTTGAGGATGAGTACGGAGTGATTTAGCAGTAGATTCTCCTATGCTTACCCTGTTATGTGTGGGATACAGTGTGAAACTAAAAAAATGTAAATATGCTATATATTTTGTAATTTATAAATTATGAAATATATAGCTTAAATTGTCTCAAATAGCTCTAAGTAGAGTCGTAAAATATCATTGACAGCTTTCAACCTTATAAGTTACTTTAACAACAGCAATCAGTCTCTATATTGTAATGTCTGAGTTTGTAGGCAATTGCTGTGCACTTGGTAAGGATGGAACCGTTTTTAGGGTTCTGTGCGTCAAAAGAAACATTTACAGGACCAGGACTGTGCCGTCCTTCAGGCCTGGTCTGTCAAGACCATTTATCTCGAGATCGCCTCGAGATATCAGGCTGAAATTAATATCAAATATTACGGGCTACAATCCCTGTGGAGCACAGAAAAAAATTACACCTTCTCAATTAACACAATTGAAAGATACGACCACATACACTATGAAATTTGACACGAATTATGAACTTACAATACAAATGTGTCATATTTTAATGGAAGTGATTTTTGCTCATCTGTCATACGCGAAACGCCCTTCAAGAAAAGCACGGAATTCAATTTCACAAATGAAAAATTTGTAATAAATTTAATAGTAATAGCTGATAATTGTAGAAAATGTTTAAATTATTATTTAAAAAAACCGAATTTTAGAGCTAGAACCATAAAATAAACTAACATCTTAAGACACTTAAAGTATAAAACAAGTAGGTATCGAGAACGTTGACTCATCTCCAGAGGCCCATATTGTAAATATTCATTGATTATAAAGAATTTCGTTACAAAAATAACTGCCAATATTTTACCCAAAGTTCCGCCCAAACTTCTTTGTGTCGTTATTTACGAACAAACAGATACTTGTTTATTTACGGTTCACTGACCGACTTAGAATAATGGAAAATGTGTGTGAAACTTCGTTCAATCTTTGATAATTCTATAGAATTCGAAGACAAAAAGTAATTATTATGTATGGTGACAATTTAATTAAATTCTAATTGAGGATAACAATATACCTGTATGGCTGTAGGCTTTCGTGGCGCAGTGGCCCAAGCATATCTAACTATAAATGCAAGGGCTGTGGGTTCAATCCCCACTCGGGAGGATGAATTATTATTTAGAGGGAGCTTATTGCTATAACACTCCATTTCCCACTTTCCACCGAATTACTCGAGGCATTGCATGTTTAGTGGTGGACTCAACGCCGGCTTTTGTCTTGTTGCCAGAGCAAAGAAAAGAAAATATGAATAAATAATAATTCATTCTCTCAAGTGGGAATCAAACCCAGATCCGACGCGTTATAGTCACACTCTAGAGCACCTCCGCTACAACGGCCTTAGAGTAAATAGATAAATACAATTATTATATTTTCTATGTACTTGAGAGGGAAAAGCGTGAAGATGAAGTGGATGAAAGCATAAAGTCATCGCGTAAAGCCTACAAAAGCATAATTCTTAAATGTAAATATTGAACTTTCGTTAGCACATTATACATAATTCATATACGAGTACATATAAAATGCAACCTGCTACGTCTGCTGGAAGGACTTCAATTCCATCATCACGAACCATCTACACTTATAACAAAATTGTAACTGATGGATCTGTGCATGGAAAATATATCAGAAAAACTGTTAAAAGAACCCAAAACTATTTTTTTGTCATTTTTGTTTTGTTTTTGTTGTTCTGTTTATCTGTGCGTTTGTTCCTGCTGATCTCAGAAACGAATCGAACTTAATCAATATAAATATAATTTTCACTATTGGATTCTGGCAAACTTCTCTTAGTATGTAGTGATTTTTAAACTTGACATTTCAATATTTGTTTAAATATTATGTTTAACATTATATTATTACTAGAAAACGAAAGAAATGCAGGTTAGTAAATTAATAAAAACGTGGTTGAAGCGGACGAAGCCGCGAGCGGGTCGCCAGTAAGTAAAATGCATGAGCTTGCGCAACAGCCTATGCAAGAGTAGCCAGTAGAGAGAGTCTGAAATAATAAAACTGCATAATTCTTTAATACATTGCATTGAAAGATAAATTATTACTTAGACAGATGACAATTTTGCAGACAAGCGCACCTTATTATTTACTCTTGCGCAGGCTGCCAGCTAAATTAACAGATACGATTCGTAGATTATGCCATAAATATTAATTTTCAATCGTATTTCAATATTGAATTATATATTTACTTCACAATTTAACTATCAGAAATCATTCTTAGGCATTTATTATTTATAAATTATATATCTATGAATGAAAACGGCATCTCAAGATCGATCTTATACTTGAGAGCTATTTATAAATACAGGCCCTGATGTGTATGAGACCAATTGATAAAATCAATTATAGCTACATGTATTGCAATTATTTCTTTTAATTAGTAAGGTTTATTTTACTTCCTTCTTCCATGCCTTAAATGGTGTAGAAGAATGTGTGTAATTTTTTTCTATATAAATAACAATCATTTGAAAAATCCATTAAACAATGCTCAGGGAATATGTGTATTTTTTATTTTCTAAGTAATAACAGTTTAGTTTATATAGCATATAAGCAACTAGAAGATGCAAAACGCAAAAATAGCAAAAAAGTATCAATTATTATTTTTTATTTTTTTATCATATTATATTTGATCATAATTATTTTAACGTTCCATAGATAATGATCCCCACTATTAATTTTCAAAAATCAATTGCCACTCCAAACTTCTGCAACTCACTTAAAATACTACTAAATACATATTTTACCTCAAAAATATAAATACTTTTATACGTATTTTTTTACATATTTTCACATTATGACAAAAATCAAGAATTACATATTAACATTATATTAGGAGATTCAATCAAAATGTTTGCGGGCGACATACCGACGCCGTCACACAAATGTGTCACTTTTGCATACAAGACAAATGAATTCTGATAAGATAAGTGCCGACAGATTATGAACCAATTATAACTATGTTTTTCACGTCTGTGACAGCCGACTTTATTTGAACTATTTGAAAATATCTTAAAATTGTATAAGAAATTTAATGTTAATTGTAATTTTATAAGCCTAATAACTGTAGAATCATTAAATTGAGGCCAGTCCCAGAGGACATTAATTAACTCGACATATTGTGGGTTCGATTTCCACTCGAAGACTGGTGCCGAGGCAAAGTGCAATGCTTCCAAAAATTCGCCGAAAAGTGAACAACGGAGTTTCATTATACTCCGTTCCCTATTGCCTACCCTGTTATATACGGGATACAGCGGGAAACTGAAAAAAAAAATGATTTTTTCAAATTCAATATTCAATTGTAACTAAAGCTTAAGTATATGTCAGGCAAATATTTCATTTATAGAGTCGCGCATATGTTGTCAATAGCGCATTCCATAGACGGGCCGTCACCGCGTGTTTGCTCCAATAGGGTAAACAAAACGGTTCCTTTAGACTGGAATCATTACAGGGGAAACATTACCTCACATTCTTCATATAATACGATTATATTGCTCCAATTTACATTCACATTGAATTTGTTCTTGAATAATTCTATTCAGCTCTATCCAAGAATCGTCTGCAATGTTTATTATAATTTGTTTAATAAATACGTGCAAAACGTCTTCCTTTCTTGTATTTTTAACAAAATGTCTTAAAATAGCAAAATTTATTTCAGCATTTTTTTTAATATAACTAGATATTATAAAGGTAAAATGAAATGGTTAATATATTACGACTAAATAATGGCATGCATTTAACGTAGCGCACCTGTTCACAGTATTACCGTGTGCCTACCGTGAAAGTTACATTATATACAGACTTTTGTATAAAATAAACCAGCTTCACGCTGTATCCCGCACACAGCAGGGTAGGCAGAGGGAACCTAGTGTTAAGACAAGCGTCGTAAGAGATAAAACGTGAACCTAAAAACCTATACATACAATAATTATTGTTTATTATTTTAATACATATATTAGCTTCAAGAACTAAACCAATACCAAAAAACCAACCATACCAATTCTCATACGCCCTACTTCAGAACAGAGAAACAGACAAGAATTGCATTTAATCCTCTACAAAACCCAGCAGCGATGACCCCACACACCGGCGCCAAGTATTCACGCATTGACCGAATATAATCAACTGAATCATCGATGTTAACATTCCTATCCTATATAATAATTATTCGAATAAATCATTCGATGTAATATACGAGTACTTATGACTTACGTGCCAATATCGAACGTTGCTAGTATGCTAGTATTAAACGGTGCAATACTCTACGTCAGTTGTATAAATAGATCTATGATTGGGAATCGATGAAAATGAACGGTGAAAAAGATTTTGCGTTAGTCATGACTGGAACTGATTTTGTTGAAAAGATGACGTTTATTAAGGCTTTCGTGGCAGGGACACAAATGTGTGATTGTAGTGGATTCAATTTCCATTCGGGGAATGAATTATAATTTATTAATATTTTCTTTTGTTCTGTCTGATGCCACGGCACAAATCGGAAAGTTTAGTTCCACCACTCAACATAATGTATCGCGGCGGCGCGGCGGCAAGTCGGAGTGTCTTACCACTCTGCCTGCTATGTGCAAGAACAGCGTAAACCTAGGAAAATATATAATACAAAAAAAAATGTATCATTATACTGAAAAAGGTCACATTGAAACATAATCTCAGTATAAAGCCTTTTTTTATAAATAATTGTGCATACCCTGGTATAAATATATAAATACTGACAGAATGCTCTAACAAAATAATCTTAGAAAAGAAACGTTTATAATATACGAAAGCATTTTTCATCATGAACGTCGAATAAGGGGGCCTTAACCAATCCAGAAAACTGAAGACTTTTAAAACTGAAGTCCAGACATCACGTACCTCTTCCACACTTTTTCAAACGATTTTTCCAAAAAAAATCAATGTAGCCCAAAAATTATAGGAATCATAAATATATTAGATTAATCCCATAAATAGAACCATACTAGCTCCAAATACACTAGTGACTCAATGAAAATTGAAAGAGAAATCAATTGTGAAACATAAATATGTCTTCTGGAATAACAAAATATCATACTAAGGTTTATTTTCTTACAATTGCATATAATCTCAGCCTTTCCTTGTTATATTGAAGTGTAAAATAACATAAACATTGGTTCGATCGATTTATATGAAACATCTCCTCGGGTAAATAAAATTTTTGAGTGTCCTAATTTTCTTGTTTATATTGTAAATAATAAATAAATCGTAAAATACTGAAAATATTGACGTTTTTTTGCTTTTCGTATAACTTTTTTATGTAACAAAGATTGTTTAGGGAAACAAAAACATAAGAAAACGGCCTATATCTTCTTTTAAATGAACAAAAATCATCATTATAAATTTATTAAATTCATTTACGCTTTTTATTTCTTGAATTCGGTACATTGTAACACATTTTACCCACTATGAAGGGTGAAATGAAATATACAGACAGACAGCCTACCTACTTATCAGGGACACATCAAATAAGTCAACTTATATGAAAACATATAAGAAAAGCCGTACAGAAAGTATCGTAAAAATTACATCGTCCAAGAAAACAAAACTGTTAATAAAATAATAACTACTAGGCCGAACTGGATAAAACTTTTATGGGGCCAATCGGCAATTAATACAAATAGAGAAAAAAAAATGAAATTAATCTCAGAAATGTCTGTATACGTAAATAAAAAATATACCAATGAAAATGAGAACCTCCTTATTTTCGAAATCGGTTAAAAATTATATCCATTTATACATTCAAATCTAATAGAACTATGTAAATGACATTTTGCACACGCGGACCATGAACCGCGATAAACTCTAAACAAATTTATTTGGAGTAAGTAGCGCGTGAATTTCGTGAATTCATTAGACTATTTTTGGCCAAGGTCGCGGGTTCATCGCGCCGAATAGGGCATCTTCCTATATGGATCTAAGAGGCCCACTGCGACTATTTTTAAAAATAATAATACACTAAAAGTGACGTATATTATTTAACTAGCGGCACGCCCGCGGCTTCGCCTGCGTGAACTACGTTATTTTTAATTCTTGTCTCCATGAGTACCTACGTCCTATAAGTGACGTCTAAGCAAAATTTGAGACTCCTAGCATTTGTAGTAACGAAGTTTCATACAAACTTTCAACCCCAAAAACAACCCTTAGAAGTCGAATATTGCAAATTCCCATCTTAGCGAGCACCTACGTCCTATAAATAACTCCTATGTAAAATTGGAGATTCCTAGCACTGGTAGTTTCTGAGATTTCGTGATGAGTGAGTGACCTTTCGATTTTATATATATAGATTAATATTAAAACCAAGTAGAACATACAGCTTATTAATAAATAATGCTTTTAAGCGATTTAAGACAAGAAAATTATAAAGAATAAATATGTCAAGATGCAATTTGTTATTTAGATTTAACTGATTTAATTATACACTAGATTAATCATCAAGTACTAGAAAATATGTAAATATAATCAGCAAGTTGCTTAGAAAACGACGCTTCTAGCTATATTTTATAGCTATGAAAATGGCCGAATTATGCTACGTATGTATACAAGTAGTATACAGGATGATTTATGAGGGAATCAACTGTCATTTTGCACCTTTTATGGGATATCTTTGCTTTTTGATACCGGTACAATGGATTTACGCAACTTCTCGACTTCAACAAACATTGATGAAATATTATGTTCACCATATATATGTTAATAATAAAATCGTGTTTGAAACCAGTTGTGCCGCAGTGGTTAAACAGTGAACGATACAGGATGTGGGTTCGATTATCTCCCAAGGAAATGAAATATTTAATATTTTCTTTGATTTAGTGTCGAAGCGCTGCATTAAGTTCCGCCACTAAGCAAATGCCTATAGAATTGCTGTTAATTTAGCGTCAATTATATACATATAAATAACAAGATGGTGTGAACAAGGACATTTTAGTTTACTCTAACTATTATATTGTAAGCGTTGTCGGAATTTGCGAATGATTTAGCCACGTATTATGCAATTTTCTAGACTGATAAAAATGTTTGCACACTGCGTTACATCTTCGTAATAAATACCTTTGCTAGTTCTGTAATGAAATATTTCTATATTTATCAATACCATCATCAATATGAAAAAATAGTAGTTAAATAATAATTAGATAAATCAGCTTCACGCTGTATCCCGCACACAGCAGGGTAGGCAGAGGGAACCTAGTGTTAAGACACTCTGTCCCCCACATTCTGCCGAATTCTGGATGCATTGCGTGTTGAGTGGCAGAACTCAACACCGCGTTTTGCCTCGACTGCAGAGCGAAGAAATGGAAATATAAACGTAAATAAATATGTCACTTCCTCGAGTCGGAATCGAACCTACAAACGTCGCGTTACACTCACACCCTTGGACCCCTGCGCTACGACGGTCTCAAATAATAATTTATATATGTTTAATTAAGAATTATATATAAAAATAAATGACAAACTTCACTTCAATTTTCCAGGGGCTGAGTGTATCTGTAATTCTTTACTAACATTACATTTAAAAGCTATAAACTAATCGATTATCGTCCACACTAATGCACCAGCTGGACTATGTACCGATATTCCGCAACTAGTGTTAAACATTCACATATATATGTATCTACAGTATCTCGTAAGGGCATCGGTGTTTACTTTTGTTTCAACTATTAGTAGGCTGGAATCAATTGTAAAGACTTTTTTTATGAAATTTGAAATTATTTATATTGTTATGATTAATTTGATAATCGTACGAATATAACATAGCGAGGGGAACCTAGGAACTTAGTGTTCCGTTCTCCATTTAGTTGTGAAACTCAACGCCGCAATTTGCATCGACCACAGCCACCAAATGAAAAAAAAATTCATTGTCTCAAGTGGGAATTGAACCGACAACCCGTGAATTACTAGTATTGGAACTCTTTTATTTATTTCACCTAAAAACTACTTCTAGATTGAGAATAAAGTAAAAACAACTATTATTATTTGTTCAACGACTCACCAGCTTGAAAGGACTTTTCTGAAAAAAGAAAAAAAAACATTAAAACACTACTTTTCATCACTCCTTATTTCTAGCGAAAGCCATACCAAATGAAACATACAAAACAATTATATCAATTAGTATCTGTATCGATATTTATTAATTCATTCAGGGAATCCTTATCGAACCTGCACTTACCGGCAGCGAGTTGCTAATTACAGCTGCCCGTCAAAACCGTTATCTGAGTGTTTATCGTGCAGTTACCCTGAGTTAAGGCTGGCAACGATAAATATATTTTGACTATTTTTGATAGATTTGTTACGTAAATTTATATAATACTAGCGGACGCGCGCAGCTTTGCGTGCTTATTTACACCCTTAGGGGTGAATTCTAATAAACCATGAAACACATGTTCAATGAAATATTTTTAAGAGTCTCAATTTAAAATGTTATACAAATCGGTGGCGATTTAACGATTTTTCCATACAAACTTTCGACCCCTTTTTGGCACCCTTAGGGGGTAAATACAAAAAAACCGAGAAACACGTGTTCAATTAAATATTTTTAAGAGTCTGATTTTACAATTTTATAAAAATCGGTGCAGATTTAATTTTTTTTCCATACAAACATTCAACCCCTATTTCACCCCTTTGGGGTTAAAATTTTTCAAAATTGCTTCTTAGTGGATGTCGAGATTACGAAAGTAAACATCTGTCTAAATTTCACATTTCTACCATCAGTGGTTACGGCTGTGCGGGCGGGCGTCTTACCTCAGTCAGTGAGGACAAGTCCTTGTATATAAATAAGGATGTAGGAGACATAATCTATATATATATAAAATCGAAAGGTCTCTCATCACGAAATCTCAGAAACTACTAGTGCTAGGAATCTTAAATTTCGCATAGGAGTTATTTATAGGACGTAGGTGCTCGCTAAGACGGGAATTTGCAATATTCGACTTCTGAGGGGTTATTTTTGGGGTTGAAAATTTGTATGAAACTTCGTTACTACAAATTCTAGGAGTATCAAATTTTGCATGGTCGTCACTTATAGGACGTAGGTACCTATGGAGACAGAAATTAATAATGACGCAGGCGAAGCCGCGGGCGGGCGGCTAGTAAGCAAATATATATGTTTTGCATAGTATGTTTAAAGATATATTTCTTTGGGTAGACATAGAGAAACTGGGAACCTTGTGTTAGGACACTGTTCCAATTAAAACTTTTCCGTTCCCACCTATCCGAATTTCGGAGGGGTTGCATAAGCGAAAATTAACGCCCCGTTTCGCCTCGTTCCCAGAGCGAGCAAATAAAAGTATTAAAATTTAATATCCTCGATTCGGAATCGAACCCGCCATGACTGGCCTCAAATATATATTATTTATTAAAATATCCAAATTTCAAAAAGCAACCCAATTAATAAAAACAAACAGCAATACATTCACTATAAAAAGTCTACAAGAACACTAAGTACTATTTACTAAGAGAATCAACTCAAATATCTAAATGGGGATCAAGTTTACAAATCTTAAATATGTGGGTCGCAGCAAGCCTAGTCATTAGGGCAAATGTGTATCATTTTCTAAAGTGGCCTTTAATCGTTAGTGGTTTTTCATGTGCTCGTACCAATATTTTCGTTAATGGTGGTGGTTCTATTATATTACTAAACTGAATACGTATAATATTTATTTATTTTAAATAGTTTCAGGCCAGTTGTGTAAATAGGTTGTATGTTCTAATCTCACTTGAAGAAATTAAATATTAATAATTTTCATTTCTCTTTATATCCGATTGTAACAAGCTTTTGGTTGAATTCTGCCACCCAATCCCACTATTATAACTACTATATTTCATAATTAAAAGAGAAATAAAGATGGAAATTATACATATTTATATAAAAACATTAAAATGCAAGAAATGTACCAACATAAAAACTTACCAGTATCATACATTAAATAAATGTCATACAAAAACATTTCTTTAAGCGTACAAAAACGAAAGCATACATTTCGTCGAACAAAGCAGTCCTTNATCTTACTTGAAGAAATTAAATATTAATAATTTTCATTTCTCTTTATATCCGATTGTAACAAGCTTTTGGTTGAATTCTGCCACCCAATCCCACTATTATAACTACTATATTTCATAATTAAAAGAGCAATAAAAATGGAAATTATATATATTTATATGGAAAGTTTATTATATTAAAAAACGCCGCAAAAGTTCTCTCTTCACATACAATAAAATGCAAGAAATGTACCAACATAAAAACTTATCATACATTAAATAAATGTCATACAAAAACATTTCTGTAAGCGTACAAAAACGAAAGCATACATTTCGTCGAACAAAGCAGTCCTTAAAGCTAAAAACACAACTTCAAAGTGAATTATAAAAATGTATTGTAAAAAATATGAAATGATAATTTTCTTTTATACAAGTAGGTACATAAAAAAAGCAAAAGAATAATTTTGTTGAAGAAAATTACGTCGATGCGGTAAAAAATTTCAAATGTAAAATATTTTCCAGTATTTCTGGAGTGCTTCTCCTTAATGGTAGAGCTCTGCATGTAATTAAGAAGAAATCGATATTGCGTATTCTAGATATCATTATCAAGATTCAAATGTCTTTCTTAACTATTACATCGTGTAATCTTAAGATAATGATAAGATTACAATACTGAAATTATATATATTTTAATTTCTAAAATTTAGCACGCTGTATCCCGCATGTAGCAGGGTAGGCAGAGGGAGCCTATTTATCTGGACACCAGAGGAAAGAAATAAAAATATTAACTATTTCATTTCCTCAGGAATCGGGCGGGATTGGAGATCTATTAGATACTTTGAATATAATTAATAAAACTTTTGGAATATATATTTTAGCGTCATATTGTATTCCGCATACAGCAGGGTAAACACAGGGAACCTCTTTTCCCTACTTACCACCGAATCTTCGAAACATTGTACTGTAAGTAGTGGAACTCAAGTTTTAACGCTGCGCCTGTAGAATATCTTTGTAATTTATCTAAAAAAAATCTAGACTATCTTTAAGTTTAATATAGATTTTTTATTGTAATGAAAAGAACACGTGACGTACCCCGTACCCGCGTCCGCGTCACGCTCGTAAATCGTAAGGTAGCGAGATGCGCCGCTCACAGTCCACGCTGAGAGCGCGGGCGCGCCACCACGGGTTTTTACGCGCTCCGGAAAAACGCGCGAAAATGCCAAACTGTCAAACTCGATCGACTATATCGAATTAGTGCTTTGATCCTACTTTGTACAGCCTATGTGAAGTGTTCATGTAAATTATCTGTGAAATCAACGCAATATTTTTTTTTTTTTCAAATTATAATTTTTTTTTATATACAAGAATGATTCGTGAAAAATATATACTTGCAAAATTTGTTTTAATATATTTAAATTTATTATTTATATTTTAACCAAAATTTTATTATTACATATTATGTTAATAAACTATCAAATTACATACCATCTAAATGTACATATATTGAAAAAAAAATATATATAACAAGCAAATAAAATTTGAACAGACTTAACAAATTAGCGCGCTGTCAAACACGCAAGGAAATATGACACTAAAAACGTTCAAAACAATTGCCAATACGTACAAAAAAAGTTAAACCGCCGAATACTCAAAAAAAAGATTATAATAACAAAATGTCAGCATTTCAGCTCTTGAAAAATATTTTAAAATATTTTACAAGAATTGATTATTATGTAAATTTGACTATTTTCACAAGAATTCTTGTTATACACTTAAAATTTTGTGACATTGAGTTTCTACACTACGTGAGTAATGAAGATTAAATAGCTATCAAATTTTTATTTTTGCTTTAACCATTTGTTAAGAGAATCTCTTTAAGACGACAGACACATCGTTTGAAAATGTCCCGTGAAAATTATATAATTTACAACATCTTAACTGTAAATCACTCTTTTTATAATGTGTGCCATTTTTTATTTAGCGTTAAAATTTATTGTCACGCATTAGTTTTCAGCTCTTTACATATATATTAAGGCCTCTATATTTTACGTATATATTCTGGTATAAGAATAGAGACAATAGTAGAGTTTTATTATTTTATATGGCGGAATATAACTATGATTCTTATCTTAGTAAACATGATTAAAAAATATTTATTTTCTATCTATATAAGAAAGAATATTGTCTATATAACGACAACACTTCATATTTAATTTGCTTTCTAAAATATTTTTTTGCCTTTATATGAATAAAAAAATTAAATACTTATCAATAAAATTATCTATATTTTAATTAGGTGGAACAGAATGTGTTTACCTGTAGATAAAAAGGAAAGAAAAATACAATTTTATAATAATTATTTAAAAATCACACAAAATATAAATATATTTACGGAATTTGTAATAGCCGCAAATTAATGTTAAGAATTTTTAACTATAAGCACCCAAGGTCATTTGGACCTCAATGTCAGTGGAGGTAAGACTTTTATCATCTTATCTATTTAATTTCTGTTATCACCAACTGTATGTAACTAGGTTACACGAGGAAACGTACCCAAACTCTTCTTTTATATCTATAAAAGATCAAATCAAATCAGCTTCACGCTGTATCCCGCACACAGCATAGTAGACAGAGGGAACCTAGTGTTAAAACACTCACACATTTAAAAGATATCTTACCCTTTTAAAAGATCTGTGAATGAAATTCTATTTAAATATTAATTTAAGTGTAATTGATACTATCAATATTAATTAATCATGTAAATGTAATCACAAATAAATAAACATAACATGAAATGTGACATTGACACCATTTTATGACACAAAAGTACAATTAAACAAAAACCTCATGTTATTTTGACAGCTGCTATTTCTAATAAATATAGGTTCTATTTAATTTAAAGTTATATATATATATATATATATACATATATTGTTTACTATCATATTGCATATTTCTAATTTACCTTATTATTTAATGTATAGAAATGGATAAAATTAGAGCCTTATCGTTTTTAAATTTAAATATTATAGAATACGTCTTTGTATATTTTTTTTAACTACACATTATATCCTGCACATAGCAGAGTAAGCAAAGGGAAACTGGAAACTTAGTGTTAAGACTTCCATTCCCCATCTCCATCGAATTCTGTCGCCGTTATGTCTTGAGTAGGGGAACTCAACACTTTGACTCGTTACGAGTGAAAATCGAACCCACAATGTGTCGCTTATGCCCGGGGCCATGACTGGAGTCTATTAATTATTTTAAAGTCTATTAATATTTTTTTTAATTCTACTTACAGCAATTTAATAATCCAAATCTTATAGTATATTTTGATTATAAACAGTTTTATTTATAAACGCTGCCTCTCCAAAACAAACATCGTTATGTTTGATTAAAATGAGATAGTGCTAGATATCTCCATATAGAAATTTCAAAACATAAGCGACAGTATGATAAAATAGGCCAATTACAAAATATATTAAATATTGCAAAGGTACCTTAGGTACCTATCTACTACCTGCGGTACGCTATCTTTGGATAGGTAACTAGCAAAACAGTTTGCTTGCCCTGAATTAATGGAAAAGGGACCGAATTTTATCTCCTCGTGTCAATTTTGCTGCTTCTGCATGCCATGGTATCAAGGCTGTCATAATTTTATACGATTATTTTAGCGACCGGTTTATGATATTATTAAATTATGAAAATTATTTATAGCTTAGCATATTTACAAAGCGCGGCAGTTTGTGGGTTCGATTTCCATTCGAGCAAATGAGATATTTAATATTTTCATTTCTTTTGCTCTGATGTTGATTCAAAGCGCGACGTTAAGTTCCGCTATTCAACACACAATTCTTCCAAATTTCGGCCGAAACGGTTCCCTCTGGCTACCCTGCTGTGTGCGGGCATAATACTAAAAAAATAAGCTTGGTTTAGATTCATCGCAATTTTATGCCCAAAATGGACACAGACTTGCGGAAAAAGCGGAACGCTTTTCGTGAATTATTCCACGCATTTCGAGAATTTGTTTTTAAATTGCTTTGGATTTTTTTAATACGTTTATTAATAATTCCACATGTAAAATTCCGTTTTTACCCGAGACCAAACCTGACAAGCGGTGTCAGGTTTACATTTTTCCTTTATTAATTTGTGAAATTTCTGCTATGGTGGTACATATAGCAAATAGATAATTTAAATTATTGTAAATTTATACATTAAAGTTCATTGACTCTTAGTTCCGATAGGTTTACCGATAGCCGAGTTCAAATGTTTATTTGAAGTAATAGTAAAAGCAGTCATTATTCAGGGGAAGGGTTCAACGAACTACTATTTTTCTTGTAACAAAATCGTAACGTATCCAATCCGCGAAACATTTTTTACGCTTATATGCATATACTAAGCAAACAGTACAAATTCCGAGGCGCTAACTCATTAGCGAAGAATTCACAAATACCTTATCTTAAAAGCCACATCGTTTATTAAATTTTCACGCCTGCGACTTTATTGTTATTATTTTATAATATTTTTGTGTTTTTATCTAATTCTAGCGGCCCGCTCGCGGTTTCATCCGCGTCTCCATGGCTACGTCCTAGTGACGTCTATGCAAAATTTGAGACTCCTAGCATTTGTAGTAACGAAGTTTCATACAAAGTTTCGACCCCAAAAACAACCCCTTAGAAGTCGAATATTGCAAATGCCCGTCTTAGCGAGCACTTAGCGAACACCTATAAGTAACTCCTATGCAAAATTTGAGATTCCCAACACATGTAGTTTCTGAGATTTCGTGATGAGTGAGTGACCTTTCGATTTTGTATATATAGATTTGAACATAAAATAACTAATATTTTTAATTAAATTAACTTATTTACAAATAAGGACATAATTAAGCTTCCTTCGTAAAAAAGACTTTTGCTAGAGCACTATAAGGATACAGGGACGTAACATAGGTGCCCCAATAGGGGAGCCTATAGCCCCCTAGGTAAGGAAAAGGATACACTGGTACCGTATAATACGTTTCAGATTTTAATCTGATATTTATTCTGATATCTATAACTTAAAGATAGAGGCTGCTGCCAAGTTTTTTTCTATTCCAGTATCAAGCTCCTTGATTCATATTCATGTTATAATTTTTACACGTTCGAGTGTAATCTATGTAATCTCAGATAACGACCATATCAGTCCTTTGAATCAGCTGATATATTTCGACACTTTCTTTCTTCTGGATATGGGTAATCCAGACCTGTAAAAAAATTTAGTTTCTATGGTAGATACGGCTGTCCAGGACTTTACCAGTCAATGGTGAAATGGGCCCTTAATTGTCTTTAATTTTCTAAGATATCATTGTATATTTATTAGTTTTAAGCAAAAAAATATTAATTTAAGCAAATATTTGAGTTCCACCATATAATATAATAATAGTTTCAAAATATCCACACGAGTCTACAATAGTATACCGTCCATGTGTTCTCTTTACATATCCCATAGAATACAAAACGTACGAGAATATTTAAACAAAAAAACATAAAATAACTATAAATTATTAAAAATAAATATATCCGATACGAATAGAAACATAATTATTAGATATATATATATATAAGAAATGATTATACATTGTCATTTCAACACTAGCAAACTAATAAATCTCTTGCCAAATTAGCTATCGACAGCCAAAATTTGAGAGGCGCGCCGATTTATGTTCTTTTCATATAAATCTAGTAGTAATTGGTACTAGACCACACCCATTAAATTCTATATTTCGTTCAGGAAACGGCAATTAAGACGATCGAACCGGTTGTATAGTGAGAAAAAATATACAAGTTGCTTATTGTGAATGGACGATACAAAGAATTTATTAAATTCTCTCAATTTACATAAATTCGTGGTGTTTGGACAGGAACATGCTACTGTGAAAGGGACGAGTTATAGGTTCAATTCCCAATTGGGGAAATAAAATATCTAATATTTACATTTCTTAGCTATGGTGTCGAGGCAAAGCGCGGCGCGGCAGACATTGGCGGACAGTGGGAAGTCGCTGTCTCTGAAGCTGAAAAAAAAAAGAAATAACTCACACTATAAAAGTAAAAAAAAACATTATTAACTATTGGTTTTAGGTGACATGTACAAATACAATAAAAGGAAAAGACACCAAGAGACCCACATTCATATTTTCGTAAAACAACTCGTAAAGTCGTTGTAAAAATAACACTTTCATTTAAGTGGTGCGGAAAATGGCGCCACAAAAATTTCATAATAATTTTATAGCGCGCTAGACAGCTTTCAGAAACCACATCAAAACCGAGCTGTCTTAATCCTGTGAACATTTTAACGGCGAATGTTTACTGATTTATTAATTTTTAAAAAAAAACCACTGTACCAGTATTAGAATTGTTTTTTATGGGAGAGTACAATCGGCGTTGGACTTCCGCCAAATCCCAGTCTCATTCAGCGTCGTCATTCACAATGCTGATTTTTTAAACAAATACTCACAAATTGCTACTAATTAAATTGTTTGTTTGAAGCCCTTTGTAAAACAAACTTAGAATATTCAAAAAATTTTTTTTATGATTTTGTTTATATAATAAAACATATTGTACATGAAAAATTTATGTAGGAAAAAAATTATATTTCGTCTTCACCTTTAACAGATATTATTATTTTTCAAGGAATGTGTCTTCATTGTATTTAAATATTGTTTTTCTAATGTATCTTCTTTTTCTATTTTTGGATTGGAGGGCCAAACGCTAGGGTCTCAGCATACCTTCTTCGCCTCGTCCGCTGTCATCAAACTCTTCATACATGCCCCCCCCGAGGTATCCCCAATATTTACGTGACCTTCCTCCAGTGTCTTTTTCAACCGAGGTCTCCCTCTACTTTTCTTACCTCTCACTTTCCTTCATAATTCTTTTAATACAATTAATAGTTTAATAAATAAATGCAGAATAATTGACTATACTCGACACGCACCAGCGTACAGCGCCTACAGTAGTCGCTATCGAAACCTATGACGCATGTTACATACTAGTTCCTTAATAAATTTAAAACCAATATGTATTATAGAGAGTATTAAAAGTTATTTTTATATTATAGTTTACTTTATATACGACTTGCCCTTGACAAAATTTTAACTGACATAGAGATGGTTTACGGCCTAAACTATTAACATGTGTTTAAAAATACTGTTAAAACCGTACCAACAGTAAACAAGTGTTTATTTGTAGCTGCAGAGATATATATTTGATTAATTATGACAGCTTTTGATGGTAGAATTTAAAGCAAAAACAAACTTACCTAATGTATTTAACATATATATTTCGGTGGTTAGATTTAAAAATATCATCTTAGAGCTATTGATGATATTGAAGACAGTCGAGATATTAAATTAAATCTTTAAATTTCATAATAATTAATGCGAAATTTAATTTCCTCTTAATATGTGGTTAGCTGAAGAGACGTCTATCAGTCTCTTGGTTGTTGTTAGAATAACTGCTTACTTATTATCCTTTTATATTAAATATTATTATAATTTGAAATATTATTAAAGAAAACAAAATAATATTAGATTTCAATCTCGGTATAGATTAATTAAAAACTGACATAATAATAGTTTCAGTTTATATTTCCATTTCGTAGCTTTAGTGTCGAGGTGTCACTCAAATTACGCTACAGCGCAAAGTGGGGCACGGAGAGTCTTAACACTAGTTTCCCTCTGCCTATCTTGCTGAGTGCTGAATGCAGCGTGAAGCTTATTTATTTATTTTTTATTTTTTTTATAATAATAAAATAGAATAAATTAGGACTCCTTTTATTTCAATTTACAACTAGAAAAATGGCATTTTCAATTTTTTAAGTATCTATGTATATCTGATATTAAAATTGTAGCTTCTTTGTTTCTTTAAAATTCTTTGTCATCTCAAACGAGCTGTTAAAATTGTAACAATAATGTCACAAGTAGACATCTCGTATGGTTTTCTATTTTTAATTAGGTTTATTTAGGCCAAGCTCTCTTTCATCTGTCGTCGCGAACTGAAACTATAATGAGTTTTTTTTAATATATATATTTAATTGGTTTTTAACACTACCTAAATATAAATTATTAACATGTATATAAATTATTCGTCATAAGTTATTCTAAATAAAACTTTTATATATTTTTCTAAGGAATACATACGAACATACTGACCGGAAATTAGTTTAGAGGTAGTTTATAAGCGACAGAAGTAGATGCAAGGGAATAGCGAATATTTTATAAAATCTATTAAGAAATTTCGACCTGTCTATAATTATCATCAAATTCATTTAATTATCAATAAAAAAAGTAATATCAATTCTGGAACGTATTTCTAAGGCTGCGTGAAGTCCATTTTAAATCAGGTAAAAAGAGAGAAACTGTGAATGTAAAACAAATTTGCGCTGTATAAAGAGGCTCTTCTAAATCTAGACTTGGATTTAACATGTCAATATTACAGGAGCTCAGAAGCTCACCCTTTTTTTTTTTTTAATTTTAACAGCTACATCCACGGGCGCATAGTTGCCCGTGCCTTTTTTTATTTTATGAAAGTTTTTTTTTCTTTTAATGTGGCGTACTTAATTTTGGGACAATTTAAACTGTACTTATATCTAGAGCTTATACTAGAGGGGTTGGATGAGGATGTCGGTACCGACAATTTTTTTTTTTATTTATTTATTTTCTTACAGAAGCTCACCCTGCAATGTGATCGGTCCGCCATAAATGCCAAATAATTAATGACCCCCTAATAAATTAAAATGAACCTTGGAAACCTTGAAAACTGGGAGGAGGGTTTTATAAAAATAGTAAATGAAAACCATTTCCTGTTGGTTGCCTTCGTTGACATTGTTGCTATTATGTTATTTGAATCACTGTCGTAAACATTATTTGACACATCTGTACGTCACGTACGTTTTGATGGCTTTTTTATATTTTATAAAGATAATAGACACATATACTAAAGAAACATATACTAAGTATAATCCAAACCCAAGGCTAAGATTTTCTTTAAAAAGTACACTAAAAGAGCTTTTAAGAATATGAACCATTTATTATGTTATTAAAATCAAATAAAAAAAAAACAAATGTAAATATTACCCATAATAATATGTAGATACATCATATTTGCCATGTAACTATACCCCAGTCGGTTCCAACGTAAACACCGCTAATATTTGCGAATGATATCAGTACTTGCATTCTTGGAATTTTAAAGAGTCCAATAACATACTTGTCAAATTTCAATATTTAACCTAAATACTAATTTGTCAACAATATTATAAAATATATCTTAATATATATAATTTGTTGGACTCTACATAGAGGTTATCTTCAATCGCAATCTCACTGAAGTTCTAAGTGTTCCGACCATTTCCACTAAACTATTATCTTTTATTACATGCCGTCAAATATACGCAAGGTTATAGTATTTGTGACAGGTAAAAGATATTTTATATTTTTTTAATATAATTAAACTAAGCATTTCGTTTATTATTTAATAATAATCTTATTTATAAACCAAGTCAAATGGGGATGATACTCCGTGTATCTTAATATTAGTTTCCCTCTGTCTACCCTGCTATGCGTGACCATAAAAAAAGTCAAATAAAAAATATATATTTATAAAACATTGTTAAGTTGTAATATACAATAATAATAAAAATCAAATAGCTCAAAGTATTGAAAACTTATACTAAAATGTATGAGAAAACGTAATGTAATAAAAAAATGTAATATGAGAAAATAGTTAAATCTACTAAGTGGTTTATAATGAAACTCTTATCAGGCAATGTCGATGTGTTATCGGATATTATTGTTATCGATTCCTCTATATCACTCGTATGCATTGAGATTTTGACGCCGGATATAAAAAATCTTAAATTTGTAAGCACAAAACTAAAAAATAAAAAATTACAAAAATATATCCGAAATAAATACGAAACAAACAAAAACAAGACAACCATTAAGAATTAAAATTTAAAAACCATAATAATAAACCAATAACAATATGTAGAGAAAAAATATATATAATAGAGATTCATCACTAGTTCCGCTAAAAATAGATTTTAATACAGTTATAAGATTTTCAAATTCACTTTAGATAAAAGATAATATATTTGAACGAACAATTCTTTATTGACAAGTAGTTATTTGTCTAGTATAAGAAGTGAAAAATAGATAACAGTGCTTAAAAGTATGGCGTATGTCGCAGCAACGTTGCTAGCACTCATCGCATCGGTAAGTACACTCTAACATGTATGTTACATCATTAAAATATATTTTCATAGCAAATTTTTAATTTAAATTAATTTTAACGACAGTTTTCATTATACAGATACTTCAAGGAATTTCAGTTTATTAACATATATATTACTTAAATAAAAAGAAAAAATGCTTTACCTTTTTTTTTTCATTTATAACAGGATGGGCATTGGGAACTTATATTAATTAGTATGCCATATTCCCCATATCCTATACAATTTTCGAAACTTCGACAGGCGCTGCTAAAAACTGCGCTGTATTTACAAAGTTTGAAATTTGAAAATAAATTACTTATCCGAATGGGAATTTGACTCATCACTGCCGCTGCGCCAAAGACTATTAATAATGTAAAAAAATATAACATATCAATTTTATAAAACTTAATAAAGGTTTTGTGGTACAGGACACCAATTTACTGTAAACTCAATAGTTGCAAGTTCCCTAAAAATACAAGTATTTCATTTCTTCAGTCTACTTCTATTTACAAATAAAATACACTTGAAAAGATAAAAATCTAGCTCACATTTAGTGTAACTATATCGGGATAGTAATTAACCTGGAAAGCTATTAAGCTAAAGTATCAAGACTGTTAACTACGAAAATCAAGTTTAAGTTTTATAGCTTTTGTAGCTCAGTAAGTGTCATTTAACCTAGTTCCATTTTCCGTTCCAGGATAGGAATATAAATAATAATCGTCGTATACGTGTAAATCATAGTATAATAATGATAATGTGTCTAGACATTCAATTTCGAATCATTCGGGCACCTAGTGTTGATTGGGAAGTTTGACAACACTATTTTTTTTTTCAATTGGGTCAAGTACTCATTGTGATATTTGATAAATATATATCGCCACAAGTTGACCACAAGAGACTTGTGTCTCATTTACTCCGTTAGTGACTTGCAAATTATTTATTTTCCAAATAAATATTTTTATACAATTTCTCCAGAATTCGGCGGAAAATGAGGACCGGAGTGTTTTAACACTAGCTTCCCTAACCTACCCTGCTGTAAGAAAAAAAGAAAACAATCTATTCAAAGTCCTCAAGAGCATTTACGCGTCGGCCCATTTGCCAATCGTAAATTCTGGCATTGAAACTGTTAGCTCACATTTACTACCAGGAAATCAATGTTATCGCGAACGTAGCGGTTATAAAGCGTTTACACAGTTCTATTTTATGAGCCATATGTGTTTTGTTTTTTTTTTAAAAATCTTTTGTTTTAATAATATTTTTCTCTATGTTTATATTTAATGAAGCGTCCTGCTGTCTTCATCTTACTCTTCGCCCCGTGGAGGAGAGTGGGGAAACGGTACCAGAGCTGGGCTCTTTGACTGTGGGCTTCTGTCGGCACCCATTAATATGGGCACAGCTTTAGGGTTGGAGTTAGACTCCAATGGGTTTTCAATGTTTGGGAAAAATGAAAGGGAAGGTGGTGGTGGGATGAGCGTGTGCTGATGGGGCGGTCAACCCAGCCAGGTGAGACCCTTGGTTGCCCCAAGGGAGGCCCGGCTAGGCGACCAGCGACCTTAATGAAGCTAGTTGGCGCCATCTCAATGGACAGATTTGTTTGAGCGCACAACATGTAATTACGTGCGCGAGCTTTCAATTTATTACACACGATTCTTCGTTTGCTTAACAAGTGCTAATTACGTCTAGTATTATGTTCTGGGTATAACAAAACATTTTTTTTTTTATGTTATTAGATTTAATTTAATATTTACTTAATGGTGTTAAATGAAATGTAAATGTTAGTGGTCGTCGTGGTGCAGGGTCACTAGTAAATGGAGGAATGTATCGGGATTGGGGAATATTGTTAATATTTTAATTTCTTCGCTCTGGTATTATTGCAACGCCGCGGCGTTAAGTTCCACCGGTCAACACGCTATGCCTCGAAAATTCGACGGGAAGTGGGAAGTATCTTAACACTAGGTTCCCTTTGCCTATTCAACTATATGCGTAACACAGCGTAAAGCTAGAAAAAGAACATAAAATTTAGGCTGACGTGATATTCATTGCTATTGGATAGAAATAAAAAATGTACAGATATTTTTCTGAAAAAAAAGATAGAACAGATTCTTAATTCTGGCAAAAACATAGGTATTTAAAATTATAATTATTTCATAAGCGTTCAATTTTCATATATCTGGCATATGCACATATTGCATAATTATTCATATTATTATACTTCGCATATTTACACAATTTCAATGAGTAATATTGTGTGGTATGATAAATACGATGCGACCCAGTTGCCTGTTTTGTACACTGTTTACACTTCTTTGTCATTCTGATCACTTTTGTTTTTAAAAAAATCACCTTCACGCTGTATCCCGCACACAGCGTTGTAAGCAGAGGGAACGTCATTCCACCAACGTTCCCTTCACTTCCACCAAACTCGCCGGAACTCGGCGGAACTCAACGCCGTTTTGCCTCGACACTAGAACAATAAAAGAAAAATATAAATTCAAATAAGTATTTAATTTCTTCGAGTGGGAATTGAACTTACAACCTCGGTTACGGTCACACATTTGTGCCCCTGAGGCAGGACTGGCCTCATTTTTGTTTTATTTGAAGGCAATTCTTTATGGCTAATTTAAAATGTTACTTATCTGTTTCGATTGTGTATACAATCTGGATATTAGGCTTCATAAATTTTATTTCACTATCAAATACGTCCCATTGTCTCGTCGATGTTCGTAATCAGCTGTACCTAGATTTTGTATAGGAACTATTAAATCAATCTTATTAAAATCGGTTCTCAGCGAATATAAAGCAATCAAACGAGAGGTCGAGGCGCAGGCGCACAAGCGTGCGACTGCAACTCGACGGCTGTAGGTTCGATTCCCACTCGGGGAAATAAATTATTATTTATTGGCCTAATACATTTTTTCGCTCTGGTACTAAGGTAAAAGCGCCAAGATAAGTTCTCTCAACAAACACTGAAATGAAAATTCGGTGGTAGATGGAGAATTGGAGTGTCTTGCCATTAGGTTTCTTCTGTCTTCTTTATTCAGGACAGTGTGAAGGTGAAAAAAGACATGAAGTCCCAGAAATATCCTAGCGAGAGCGATTCTCTCAAACAATTTGATGTATTGCTAAATATTTCAAGCTCCGTAACACTGGAACCAGGCTTGAATTGCTCCCGAGCCCCCGTCATAGTAATAAATTTATAAGTCCTACCGAGTGAACCTCATCGCGTATGATAATGGGAAGTCAACGACTGGTCTAGTTACATTAATAAATGAAACCTCGTCTAATTTATAATATGTTTCTCTATTGTTTTAACTTGTATAACTTGTACGAGGTATTTGCAAGGACGACTCAAATATCTTAACATAAATATATATTCTTTATTGCACATAAAAACACATAAGAAATACAAAATTAAAAGTTTAGTTAGCCAAGGTGGGCTTATTACTAAAAGGAATCTCTTTATCTCGGATTTAGACAGTAAAATTATTTTTGGGCTTAATAAGACATTGTCTTCTCAGCTATATGTGCACTAAATTGCATACCTTAAACGTTTCGGCCTTGCCCGTTTCCAGCTCTACCAAAAACGACAAACAATTCCAAGTAATAAAGACATTGTGGACAGTAGTAGGGCAGTAGCACAAGCAAGAGGAAATGAAATATTTATATTTTCATTACTATTTTAATATTTTCATTACTTCGCTCTGGTGTCCAGGGAAAGGTGCAGTCTTGAGTTCCGCTACTCAACACGCAAATTCCGAATTCGGTGAAAAGTGGGGAGTGGAATGTCTCCATCTAGCGTGCTATAAAACCAGATGATTCTGCACCATATAAGTTGCTAATTCTTCGTAGAAAAAAATGTTTGGTTCATAATAAACTACTCGTTTCCCATACAAATTAGTACAAAATTACGTCGAAATAAAAATATTAAAAAAATGTGTTTCCTATACCAGCAATACTAGAAATATCATAATTTAAAAAAATTAAGGTAATCTCCATAATATAATATTTAACAGCCCAATAAAATAAACGTGTTTTCATATTATAATTACTTTACCGTATTACTAAACACTATTAATAAATAAAAACAACATTTAGTAAGTCATTATGGAGGCTATGGAATCTACTTAAATTATATGAAGCATTTTATTGGTCCTCTAATGTCCAAAAGACATTATCCAATCATCTGACAGGTGTCATATTTCAACCATTTAACTACTATATAGAATTTGGGTAAAATTGGACAACGAGTGGGTTCCTACGGGGGCGTAGCTCTCCCGGATGTTATGTAAATGCTTTCGATTCATTAATACTGGTTTCGATATAACACTTAATTTCAACCTTTCTTTTAGTGAACCGATCGATCTAAATGCTTAACATTCTTTGTTGCTACCGTTTTTTCCTACTACTTAAGTCCTTTTACGATTCCACGGCCCGAATTGCTACGTCTATCAGTAAAGCTCATCTGTGAAACGAAAAGGGTTAAATGAGCCTCCCCATATCACGGCCATCTCGAGGTAATCTAAAAGAATGGTATTTTTTTGGACAATAGGTTCTTTGTTTGTAATTCGTAGGTTATATTATATCTAAATTGTTAAGCTAGAATTTTTTGTTAATAACATGAATTTAACACGAATAATATAATATCAAAATTAACTTACTTTTTTTAAAATTAATTTAAAATTATTGAAAATATAAATATAACTTCAAATTGTTTTTACGTATAAGCAGATGTTGTTGTAGCTTAATATTCAATATTATATATTATTTTCTTAATATATATTTCTATACCAACATACTAAACTAGCGGACGCGCGCAGCTTCGCTTGCTTATTTATTAAGGTGAATGGTGAAGGGTGAAGAATTCTAGAAAACCATGAAACACATTTATTTATTTATTTATTTATTTATTTATTAAGGACAACTAACAAAACATACACTTAATCATATATTACAAACATGTCTTAAAACTATTGGCTTAGTGTTGCTTTACTTATAAGCTGCTACGGCATGATTAGGGACAGTTTCATAATATACTAGTTCAATTAAATATTTTTAAGAGTCTAAATTTCAAATTTTATAAAAATTGGTGCCGATTAAAAAAAAAATCTATACAAACTTTCAACCCCTTATTTGCACCCTTAGGGGAAGAATTCTAGAAAACAATAAAACACGTATTCACTGAAATACTTTTAAAAATCTAAATTTAAAATTTTATAAAAATCGGTGCCGATTTAATTTTTTTTCCATACAAAATTTTTCAAAATCCCCTCTTAGTGGATATCCAGATTATGAAAGTAAACATCTGTTCAAATTTCACGTTTCTACGCACAGCGGTTTCGGCTGTGCGTGCGTCTTACCTCAGTCAGTGAGGACAAGTCCTTTTATATATAACATAACAACTTAACGCCAATATTTTAAATAATTATACGGAATCAGCCTGATACCTGGTTTCATTAAAAATATATTTTTTTTATCTCAACAAAAAAGTAATCCAGCACGTATTGTACCATTTCGGAATCCAGATTAAATGCGCCAACTTTTAAGGTTACTTGCAAAAACAGTGTAGTACATTTTTTTACAGTACGGTCGGTTAAAGTTAGGTGCACATTTTATTGAAAACTGATGCAGGTATGTTTAAAATTTAAACTGTAATTCACAGAAGGGTTACTCATGATTACATTACAGAAAAAAAAATGAAGAAAGAGTAATATTTGTAGTCTCAGGACCTTAAAAATCATCACAGGTGTCGGTTTTTCCGATATTTTTTAAAATCAATATAATATGAAAAATACACGACAAAGNTTTATCGTTGACCCCTGGGACACCCTATATATATATATATATATATATATATATATATATATATATATATACATATTATACTGATTTCTTAGGTAACTTAAATGAACGAACGATTCTTTCGCACTCATACTATTTCAATCCAAAGTAAATTTGAACTTTGTTATCTCGCATTCAACTCGTTAAACTGACATTACTATCAGCTAATGTTCCACACGCATTAATGTCAAGCACAACGTATGTTACGAAACGAAGCATCGCCATATGCATCTTTAAAGCGTTTCTTTAAATGGTTTTATGCCATAGCCCTCATTGTCATGTGAAATTTTCTAATCTAATGTTAAAGAAAATAATATTATTGCTTATATTTTCATATGTAGTATGAATTTTGTTAGGTAAACTATAAAAACATTCAATTTTAATACAAACTTCGATGAGAAACATTTCCCTTAATGAGATTTGGAAGTGTGTTGGGAATTAATGAAAAAAAATTAAACAAAAATACAGTCGAATTGATAACTTTTTCTTACAGAAGTCGATGTCATATATTGCAATCGTTGCAACGTTTTATCTATGGTAAGCCAATAGGGCTGACAGCATTAACCTCAAGTCTGAAAAAAAAAAAGATTTAACTACACACATACAGAATGTAGACTTGAAATAATGTTAATATTTATATTTATGAAATTAAATATTTAATTTCCTCGGGTAGGAACCGAATTCACAACCTGTCGCATTTACAGCTTGAGCCTCTGCGCAACGACTGGCCTTAAATATGTATATAACAAAAGTCATTGTACTCTCTGCTCTGCAAATAAAAAGTGAAAATATAAATTATTGTTATGTAATTGTACTTATCGTATGAGACGTATTCAAGTATTGATTCAGGCGAAGCGAAGCGAATGTAGCAAGAATCATTGCTCTAAATTGCAGTGCCCAAGAGCACCGGTGCCATGGTCTGTAAGCATTCGCCGCGCCTGTCAATATTATGTTTCAATCGACGATCGCCCAAAGAGTTCTAATTCGATAGACCTGTGACCGATTTGATTTTCTTAATTTGTTTTGTTTTTATATTATGTTTCGTTGTGAAAATATTAAAAAAAAAACAACTTCACGCTGTATCCCGCATATATAATGGCAGGCAGAGGGAACCTTCAATCTAGGGTTGAGACACTTCGTTCTTCACTTTCCAGCGAATTTTTTGAGGCGTGTTGAGTGGTAGAACTCAACGCCAAGCTTTTGTCTTGAAGAAGACAGTTTTGACAGAATTCTACGGAAAATGGGAATCGGAGTGTCTTAACTCCAGGTTCCCTCTGCCCACAAGCTGTGCGCGGGATACAGCGTAAAATTAAAAAACGTACATGTACATGTGAATGCTAATTTCAATTCTTCACAAGTCTCTTTATACTGAACAGTCTTTTACTATTTTGTAATTGAATAAATACATTAATTAATTGATTGTATCGATTTTATTGAATTTTAAATGGTCAATTAGCCACACTCCGGTAGTAAAATTTCAATTAGTAGAGTCCGGTCACCCTGTTGTGTTATCGGAATATATGTATATTTCTCGCATCATATTTACATAGTACAAAATATTACAATTAATATGCAAAGAATTGATTTTAAATCCACTATATGAGAAATTCTTATTATTATGAGGACAACAAAGTTTTTGTGCTTTTTTTACTTAACTCATATTTATTAAATATGTTTTCAAAATATTTGTATATTATCGTTTTTTCAAAGAAGTTTAGTGATTTCATTGGATTTCAATGAAAGCTTATGATTTTCTATGAAAATATAATCCTACTTTTATTGAACTAAAATACTTACGTTATTGAAATTAAATAATATTACTTTAAGATATTTATAAATCTCAAAACAAATTAAAATCCATAATACTCTACAATTATAAATACCGAGCGAAGCTGGCGGGCGAGCCCTCGACACCCGTGTAATATGGCGACGTGATAATCCCTACCCTGCAACTCTTAGACGTAGTTTATCGTATGAGAATGACCATATCGTATAATCTAATAGGATATATCTGACGGAAATGTTTTATAATAATCAGCTTCACTCTGTATCCCTCACACAGCAGGGTAAGCAGAGGAAACCTAATGTTAATACATACTGCGTGTTGAGTGGCGGAACTCAACGCCACGCGTTACCAGAACGAAGAGAAAGAAAATGAAAATATTTAATATTTCCCTTTCTTGTATCCTTGTATCCTATCGTCGCGTCTAACAGTCTCACTTTTCTGCTCCCTGTGCAACGACTGTTTTGTAAAAATATCTATTACTAATTAACTAATAATTAATGTCTTTTCTCAGGTGGTGGGACGTGAGGACGTGCTGGCGTCCACCGCCGCCCGCGACCTGCACTGCGGCCGGCGCCTCGTGTCCGGCCTGTTCTCGCGACCTCGTCTGCCGCTGGGCTATTCTTACGTGACAAGTGTTCCACGCGGCGCTTGTAGACTGAACGTCTCCGAAATTGTCTCCAGCGAAAACTATATAGGTATGAATTGCACAGGATGTAGAGAAATTGCAGACTAGTTGTTGGTTCAATTCTCACTCAAGGAAATTAAATATTTCCATTTTCTTTTCCGCGCGAGGTTAATTCCGAATGGAGTATGTATATACTCGTACATTGCATAAGATCAAGAGGTTATCAGACAATCATAAATTTTAATCAATATTTCTGTCTTTAATACGCTTTGTTTTCAAATTAAATAAACACACAACCTTCGCTAAACTTATTATCTCAAATATTTATCTATGTACGTAGATGGAAATGATAATGTCCTTACAACCAGGTGTGCAGGTAACCAACGACTGCTCCTTAAATATAGTTCACGATATTCATGTTGAAATGTTTGAATGGGTCATAACAAGTTAATGAAGAAAATCGTTATAAATTAGGTCAAATTTAAAGAAATAATTTCATATAGTCGATGTAGCTTTGATTGAACTCGGTCATACCAGTTCAATTGTAGATATACTTAGTACTAAATTAGCAATGAGCATCTGCTCTGGGTCCAAGGCCGCCTAATAAAGCTTTCGGTCACAATAGTACCGGCCAATAGTTATCAATTTTTATTGGAGTTATTTGGTTCTCAAATACTGGGTCACGCGAGATTTTAATAGAGAGATGAAGAGCACGCCGGTGCAAAAATCGATGTCGAATCGATTTATAGAAATTGCAGGCACGCTGGGTACTGGCAAAACGTTCCAATAGAAGCGCCTACGCTGCAAATTGTGAGATAAATGGAGATAGCCGCCGTTACAATTGGCAAGTAATTACTTGCATGACGCACTGCAAATACTTGAGGATACCAATTTGCTGGTTGTTCCGTAAACATTGAGATCTATTTTGATATCTTAAGTAATATGTGAATGTGCTTCACAAATATGAAATATTTTAGTTAGAATTTCTAATAATTAAATATTGATTAATATAATTATTGTTAAACTGTTTTAGCACTCAGAGTTTCCAATGGCTCCTATATTGTTAACGGTGAATTCGCGGTAAGCGCTCCAGGCACCTACGAGGCAGTTGGTGTTAGGTTCATATACAGTCGATCAGCCGGACTCGATACAATATTCGCAATGGGACCTATTCATGAACCTATCGACATAATGGTAACGCACTAACTGTTATTCCTTATGATAAATATTTTTGAATACAATTATAATATTACTACTTCCTTTTTTTGGTACCAAAATCATGTTTTTTATATTGATATTTAAATAGAGAAAATTTACAGATCCTCTATACGCAACCAAATCCGAACATAAAATACGAATACCTTACGGATTCATTGCCAGATGAGCCTAGTAATGATATTCCGACTGCGAGCAGTGTTGTAGAGCATCATCAAATCCAAAGACATCATAGACATCATAACGCTGAATCGCATACACGAGCATTGGATAAATTTGGACCTTCACTATCGAAGCAACTAGATTTTAATTCCGGAGAAAGTCAATACCAGGAGAGCAATGTGATTGGAGATAGAAAATTTGTGTGGAAAATTTTATCATATACACAATGTTCAAGAACTTGTGGGGGTGGACTTCAGATCGGAAAGTTTAAGTGTGTTGAAGTCGATGGTAAAGAAGATCGTGAGATATCTCTGGCACATTGTTCTGGGGCTCCTCCTCCATCTCGTCGGAGGAGATGTGGAGTATCTCCATGTCCACCGCGCTGGAGAGCGGCCGCATGGGGACCGTGTCCTGTTTGCGGCCCGGCTCATCGAACAAGAATAGTGGGATGTGTACAGGATCATGCTCGAGGTATCACTAAGGTTAGCAATCTCTCATTAGTAAAAACAAATTATATTGTTTATACTTTTAAAAAAAATCTGTGTTAATTATTTTATTTTCTTGTTTTGTGTTAATTTTCAGATAAGTGACCAAAAATGTCCTCTACCTATGCCACCAAGTAAAGAAATTTGTGAGATACCCAACTGTGACGGCACTCGCCAATCGACCGATAACTCTCCGCGCCTTGATTCTCGACGTCAAGTACGACCTAACGACCACATCGACGCATTCCGAGAAGGTCCAGTACTATCGCTCGCTGCTAACGTATCGGACAACGAAATTAGTCCTATTCAAGAAGCAAAATATAGTTTCAGTGCAGCCGGAGGATGGTTGTATACAGAATGGTCCCAGGTAAACATGGTTTTTCTCATCTGTCCCAATTAATATAGGGCTATGTCAATTTCATTATTTTTATTTTATAGTGTGTGGGATGGTGTGTGGGAGGTGGTATACAGTCTCGTGGCGTCCGATGTACTGACATCAACGGATGTTCCGCTCACCGCGCGCCTCACTCGTCCCAAGCTTGTTCGCCAAAGAAACAATGTGATGCCCAGTGGTTTACCGGTATAGTTGAAAATATTTTTTGATTATCTGGTAATGTAATAAAATAATTGTTGAACTTACGAGACAAATTAATGTTTTAGACATTCAACTCATATTTAGCACTGTTAAGTTTTGGATGATAGTCTCCATGATCAATATATCCTTCTAATTTAGATTTAAAAATTACCTTAGGCCTTAAAACTTTATGTAAAATTGCACAATTCCTTGTGTATGATATATATTATTATAAGCATTATTTTCTTTTCTACAAAAAATACAATAATCCATACAACAGGAGAGTGGTCGCCATGTTCCGCAAACTGTGGGGGACGCCAAATTCGAGGAGTCATTTGCATCGGAGGCAATGGAAGACGTTTACGCGACGCATCATGTGCAACTCCTAAGCCGGAATCTGAGAGAGATTGTGGTGGAACCTGTGCACCTTCGTGGTACCTAAGTGACTGGAGTGAAGTGAGTAAACTTAACTCATAATTAAGTTTAAGTTGTTCTTTCTCTAATTAAGTTTAAGTTGTTCTTTCTCTATCTATATGTGTAGATGGAAACGAATCTTTGAAATATATATATGCTCAACTCCCGAACGACTGCATCACATTGGATATTTGTTTTATTGCAAGAACAAAGTTTATGCATATTAACACATCGCATCAACACTCGCTGGATTTGATGCTGTCAAACGCAAGCCTATTCCATATAAAAAAAATATTGAATTTCTTTTTAAGTCTTCCTTAGGTATGTTCTCAATTAAAAGTCAAGGGAAAACGTGTTCCAACCTCTTTCTCTTTCTTTTTATTTTTCTCTATCTCTTTATCAACGTCCAGTCCTTCTTTATTCTTCACCGACGATATTTTTTACTTTTTATAAAAGATTATTATGTTTTGTTACATCTCCAATAAACATAACATCATCCCTAACCCTACCCTAGTGCTCTGGTCCTTGCGAAGCGGGTATCCAAAAGCGCACTGTGTGGTGCGCGCGCGGCGGTGCGGAGGGCGCGGGGGGCGCCGCGCGCGACGCCGAGTGCGCGGGGGTGCGGCCCCCCGCGAGGAGGTCCTGCGTGCCCGCCAGATGTACCTCGAAGCCTGTTAAACCACCTGTTAGTGTTTCTGCTGGTAAGTGTTTGTATGTTTTTGTGTAAGAACTTACGTCAATTCGATGAATTTAAAGCTGTAAAATTATTTTAAGCTAATAAAATAGAGGAAGAGTATATTTTTTTTATATATATTTTTCCAAAACTATTATATAAATGAAATTTAATGCTATATCAATAACGTCCATAGGTAAGTTTAACGAGATCTTAATATATATAAAACAAACACTTTCATTTTCATAGCATTTTACCAAAATTTCAGGGAACAACCAAAACTTATAATTTTAAAAGTATCAAAAGGCAAACTGGAAAAATCTTCTTAAATTTGTTTTCTTTTTGTAAAATCTCGACTTAAAGTTAACGTTGTTACCTTGAATGTATTAAATAGGACAAGGTTACTTATTCTAACTGTATCTCGTAGCTCTTAATTATATTCGCTTTTATGGAAATCTAGGTACCTATTAATTTCTAGGTATCTAGAAAATAGAAATAAAATTATAAATTTTTTTGCAGTTATTTATTCTCACAGCTTGCTATATACAGCGTGTTCATGTGAAACTTAGAACTTTTTTCTATTACTTCCAAAACAACGCAACGTCAATGTTTAAAACATTCGTTCTCATTTTGCATTTTTCTCCCAAAATGCAACTGTGAAAAGAGAAACTTTCAAAATTTTTAACAGAAAATTTAATTTCAACTTGAATACAGCATATTTCAATTTTCCCAAATTAATTTTAGGAAATGCTATTGAAATGATTACGAGACTCTTGACACTATTCACTAAAAATGTATCATAAAGCTATACGAGAGCATGTTTAGGCATGGCCAACCATTTAAAAATAGATGCACTTTTTGAGAGACATATAAGACCAGTTACTATATAGTAGAGAAAATTACGAAGTGCCTTCTTAAAATCACAAATTCAGAATTTGTATTACTGCAAAAATGTATTGTTAAATATTTTGACATACTATAAATTTCTGTACATATAGAAAATAGATATAGATAGATAGAAAAACTATATTATAGCCAAAAAAACTATAGCAGTGAATAGAGAAGAGGCCAGTCGAGGTTCCATACCCACTCGAGGAAATAAAACACTATGTCCCGCCTCATCCAAAGTAAAGTGGGGAACGGAGTGTTTTAACACTAGTTTCCTCCACCTATCCTGCTATATGCGGGATATAGCGTGAAGCTGAAAAAGAATTATAAATAATATTCGTTGAACCCCTTTAATTTAGATCCGCAGCAGCGAGTCACTCGACACCAGAACCACGATATACAAACCGTTAGGCAGCGTACATTTACCAATGGGAATGGTAAGTTATATTTTCTTTCTTCTTATATACAGGGTGGAAGAGGCAGCGCTTTTTTTACTGAAACTGCATATAGGATAAAATATTTCAAACCCAGAACTAAAAAAATTAATCAAGGTAGCTCAACAGTTTGGACGTAGGATTTTTTTTTCATTTCACGATTTTTATCCATACCTGTATTTCGTGTGACGCACACATACGCGTGCGACGTTGCCGCTCTGACAGGCAAGTGTGTGCGTGCCTATGTTATACATTACAAATGGCGTTTTATTTTAAAACGTTAATTTTATTATTTATTTTGTTTGGAAAAAAACTTTTTTATTTTTGGGAATTTTTTTTTTTCCGAATTATATTAGGCTTTTATACAGTAGTTAAAGCTGTGGTTTCATTTAAAGTGGTGCTGACAATTCCACCCTGTATATTCATATAAAATTCTCATTATAAAAATAAATATAATATTTTTCTTTTACTTTCTACGAATTGTATATTAATAGGCAAGAAAAATTACTAGTAAGACAATAGTAAGAACTCGTAGTATTATTATATTCGTATACTATTCGTATTCGTATTATACGCTTTATGTTAATTTTAAATTAAAAGTTTAATCTCTTTACTGTTCTTTTATTGATTGTATTCAGTAATAAGTAAATAAGGCCGTCGTGGTACAAGCGTGCTACTGTAAATGCGACAGATTACGTGTTCGAATCCCTCTCAAGGAAAAATTGAATATTTTCATTTCTTCACTCTGTTAAGCAGACAAAGCGCAGCGTTCAGTTCCAATACTCCACAATGCCTCGAAAATTCAGCGGAAAGTCAGGGACGGTGTGTCTTAACGCTAAGTTCCCTCTGCCTACCCTGCTATGTGCGGAATATAGAGTGAAGCTGAAAAAAATATATATGTAAGGAGATGTTCGAATTTTTAGGTGCGCATTCAAATAGACTGAGATCCTCCGAGAATCTTGCTCTTAAAACTCCGATACATTCCACTAGATTTTATGAGTACTCCTTTGCTGTGAAAGCAACTAAGTTGTGGAATGATCTACCGCTAAGTATTAAGCGTTCAAATCTTTAAATATATTTAAAAAATTAGTTAAATATTATTATTTGAAGGATGATTCACCTTGAAATGTACAACTCATTGTTAAAAATATGTACAACTCATTGTTATAAATATAATAGTATTATATTATATATATTAGTTTATTATAATGGTATGTATTTTTTCAAATATGTATTATGTTTATGTATTAGAATTTAATATGACATGTAAGTTTATTTACACCACCCACTCTATTTTATCACAGGTTTCCTAACCAAAAGGTTGTCTGGTAGAAATTGCTGATTAGCGATAAGGCCGCCTTTTGTGTGTCAATTGTTATATTTTTGTCTTTTTTATACTCTTCTTTTTCTTCTTAATGTGTAATTGTGGACAATAAAGTGTAAATAAATAAATAAATTAATAAATAAATAAATATGTACAACTGTACAGGTGTGTGCGAAGACAAGCTGAGCAACTGCGCGCTGGCGGTGCAGGCGCGCCTCTGTCACTACCATTACTACGGCGACAACTGCTGCCACTCTTGCCACGGACGGTAAACATTTCGATGGTGGGATTTATAACATATTTTTTTTCCTAGCCTGCACGATCCCATTGTTGGGCAAAGGCCTCTCCGCTTCTTCTATTCTGGTCTATTTTGCACTATTGAGCACCAGTCAGGTTTATAATAGTCCAGCTCGTCCCGCCATCTCCGTTTTGGTCTGCCAATTCTCCTTTTAGAGCTTTTTTTTGCTTTTTTAATTGATTATGCTATTTTTTTTTTAGAAATAATATAGGTACTTTTAGTTTCAATTATGTTTTCTCAATTATAATGAATTACAAAATCATTATTTAAAATCAATTATTTTAGTATAAGTGAATAATGCAACTTTTGAAATTTCAGGTACTTTTAGAGGAAGAAACTTTTGACTCATAGTATTGTGATACAAATGGACAAAATAGTGAAAATATGAGAACATATTATGCATGGTCTAATATTAAGAATTTATATTGGATTTACTTCTCCACTTTTAGTCTTCTCTATATTAAGAATAATTAAATTTATTTTATTCAATGTAAAATTAACATTATATTAAAAAAATTTCAATGTTTTAAAACTTCCCCTTCAAAATTGAGTGTCGTTCATTTGTATTTCTTTAAGTTAGGAATAAATAGTTTGTGATCTCCAGTGTAGGCGAGTTTTTTAAAGGAAAAAAAATCTTATTTAAAAAAAAAACATCTGCACTCTACCAAGTCATAGCTTTTGAAAATATTATAAAACAAACAAACAAAAATATTTCATTATATCAAATCCCATATATTAAATTACTTCTGCACCATAATATTGCCTTCATATACTTACAGAAATTAAAATCGTAATTAACATTAGAGATTCAACAAAAAAATGTATTATAATATAAGAATAGTTAGTTGACCATTGAAAACTGTTTCATAGATTAGTCATTAATATTATATCTAGTTTTAGATTTTATAGTATTCCTTTATAAAAAAATATATAGATAGATAGATTTCCAATGATAGGTTGGAAACATCACTGTGTTCATTATTTATTGATTCTGAATGTTAAATTAGGTATTTAAGGTAACGTCACACGGAGATTTACGATCGCTGTACTATATTCAATGCCAGTTAGCTATTAAAACATCACCTAGGTTTCGCTTCGCCTTTAATTTTATAGCTTATGTTATTTGAATATCAATTTCTTTGTAGCATGGACGTGGACGTGGACGTGAACTGGTCTTATAGCACGTGTTATAAGGAAATTCATTATCTATTTATATAAAAGTACATGTTCCCACTGACTGAGGTAAGACGCACGCACGGCCGTAACCGCTGTGCGTAGAAACGTGAAATTTGGACAGATGTTTACTTTCGTAATCTGGACATCCACTAAGAAGGGATTTTGAAAATTTTTAACCCTAAACGGATGAAATAGGGGTTGAAAGTTTGTATGGAAAAAAAATTAAATAGGCACTGATTTTTATGAAATTTCAAATTTAGATTCTTAAAAGTATTTAATTGAATACGTGTTTCATGGTTTTCTATAATTCTCCCACTTAAAGTGCAAATAAGGGATTGAAAGTTTGTATGGAAAAATCTTTCAATCGCCACCGATTTTAATAAAATTTGAAATTTACACTCTTAAAAATATTTCATTGAACATGTGTTTCATGGTTAATTAGAATTCACCCCTGAGGGTGCAAATAAGCAGGCGAAGCTGCGCGCGTCCGCTAGTTTTTTATATTTAATTGAATAATTTTAGACCAAAACATTTAAAAAATGTTTAGTTTTGTTAAATTTCTTATAACAGACGCTTAAAGTGCATTTTGCTAAACGAGATCGAGTGTAAACTTACATATATAATATTTTCTTATATTATAAGAATTAACAACATAATATATGAACTACCCACTATTCATAAGTAAATCATATTTTAATAGATTCATACAAAACATAGTTAGATGAGGTGTGTTTGAATTTTGAAATTTTTAACGGTCTTGGATTTCCAAGAGGCGCAGGTTCAAATCCCACTACAATCAAAAAAATGTATATGTTTCCTAAACAAGTATTTCTCTTTTCTTATGTGACGTTATTTTAAATTACCTATTTTATGTAAATATCTACTATATTATGTATAGCGCATTTATTTACCGGCTGTAAGTATTTATAATAGATAAAATAAATACATAACTTACTACTGTACTGTACCATCACAATTATAATAAAATTGTCTTTAATTATACTAAAGTAACAACTTCTGTCTGTATTAATATCGCGTATAACAACGTACAAAAATAATAAGCTTTAAACACTGAATATTGTATTTTTATTTATTCCTTTTTTTTATTTTCACGAGTAGTTTATTTTATATGTACTTTCATTTTAAATTCCTATTATTTAAATTTTTGAGTATGTATGGGGCACAGGCGTGTGGTTGTAAACTCTCAGGGAAATGACGTATGTACGGTTCACGTACAGATTTTCATATAGCTGACGATGCGACCTCGTTTATGGCGCATTAGATCGAAATATATTTAAATTAATTAGTCGTACAATTAACATCGCAGTTGACGGGCGGCTCTCACCGCGGATTGGCATCCAACTTAAACTTTGTAACCTACGTAATAAACTCTTTACTCGCTAATCCTGTGGTTTATATCAACTCAACTCTACTACGAGCCATACATAAATTTGGTCCTCCCTTTATATTTTCCCACCTCGCTCTGGTTACAAATCAAAGTGCGGCGTTGAGTTCCGCCACTCAACACGCAAAATACAATAATTCGGCGCAAAGTGAGTATAACAGATAAGAGAAAAAAATGATAGAATTTAGTAAATAAAACTTCCATATAATTTAAACATATTTTATTTACATTCTCAGTACAAAATATTGCATAGATCAAATCATTAAATATAATTAGACTAAAAATTCTTAATATTACAAATACAATATAAAGAAATAATTAAATATCACACAGTATAATGTTATTATAATTGCGATTAAATATTTTTATACTTTTTTCATTAACTTAATATTTTATTATGGAGTCACACATATTGGAGATTACTTATATTTTTAAGATGATCTAATTACAAAAAGCTGCATATTGATTTATTGGCTCGGAAAGCGTTTATTATTCAGTTATTTAAGAAAAACAAATGCCAATGAATTATATTCGTAAAATGCATTAATCGAGTGATCGAATCGATTTTTATTGCTCGATAAGGATTTTTATCGTAAGTTCACACTTTGCAGGAATCGCAACAATTTTGAATATAATATTTGTAGTGACAGAGTCTCGCTTGTACCGCTAGTGAACAGTTTGGTAGTTTGTCTTCGCAATCTGGAAATAAAAAAAATATTATAATAATTTTTGTGGCTTAAGTTTAATCTGTATTCGGGAGAAAATAGAGAACGGAGTGTATTGACACTGGGTTCCCTCTGTCTACACAGCTTTATGTGGGATACAGCGTGAAGCTGATTTATTTATTATTTTGTCCCTAAGAACGTCATACTGTATCTAAGTCTACCAAGAAAACAATGACTACAAATGCAAATAGTTCTTTTAGATGTATATGAATTATAATAATGACTCTATATCTCTATAAATATAATCTCTCTATCTCTCTTTCAATCTCTACTATAAATATAATGAAATGGTTGATCACAGTTATCTTACCATCATCATCTGTGCTAGTAGTTCGTTGTGTGGTAGTTGATGGTACAGCTGCTGATTTTTGCGATTCTGCAAAATTTATTATCATGAGAAATAGAATAAGTAGTACTTACACATAAGCAAGAAATATTATTAATTATTTTTAACTACTTCTTTTCGTTTATTTAGATATATTGCATATAGAATAGAACATATTGTTTTGGCAATAGGTTCCTTTCCCCCTTAAACCGTTATGCAAAACTAATCGTTAAGATGAAACAATGTCTTATCAAATCGATGACATATATATTTTATTATCTCAAGAATATTACAACAGTTCCACTATAGTTCATAATTCACTTTACAATACTAAGTGTTGGTCCTGGACAGTTGAAGTAGACAACTTACCAACAGTAAGTCCTGGTACCACAGGTACCAAGGAAACAGATGCGGTGGCGTTGCAGGGGTCACACGCGCGGGTGCCGGGAGGGGGCGGGCTACTGCAGTCGCGGTCGCTGCCCGCAATCCCGGTGTTGCGCGTGCACATCACTGTACGGCGTTGTACGCCGCCCGTTGTACAGTTGCCTGTACACTGTGGAATGAGTTGGATTTTAGTGTTTTTTTTTGTTGTTTTGTAGTAGTATAATATGTAGTTTAATTAATTTGGAAAAATATTTTTTTTTTCTTAAACTATTACAACAATATAGGTCCGTCGTTTGTGGGTTTGGCTTTAGATTCGCGATAATAAATTAATACTTATTAATATTTTCATTTTTTCCATTCTAGGCAAAGGCAAAACTCGGCATTAAGTTCCATCACTCAACAAGCACATCACTCACGCAGTGGCTCAAAAATTCGGCGGAAAATGTGAGAGTGCCTTAACACTATATTTCCTGTACCTACCCTTCTACGAGATACAGCTGAAAAAAAAAGAATAAAAAATTGAAAATCACGTAAAATAAATTTTTGAAAAGTAAATTGCCCAAGATGTAAGTCCCACAACTCACCTGCCCCCACTCGCTATAGTACCACAGCGGACAGTCCCCACCACAGCCCCGCTCCCCCGCGGGGCGGAGTCCCCGGCAAGCAGAGTCCCTTAGATGTCGTCCGCTACCGCCGATACAGAGCACGCCGCGCACCTGCTTCCCGCCACATTGTCCTGTGCATTGCGACCATTCTCCTGGTTTCGGAATTTATAAGTTGTTTTTATACTTTTTTTTAGTATTACCAAGTACCATTAGTTACCAAGGAACAAGGAAAATTAAAATATGTAACAACCGTGTTCCTTGGCTTTCCATTTCATTTCATTTTATTATAAATAGAAATATACATGCATGAAAAATAATTATAAATGATAGCATTAACTAAATCTTACCAGTAAACCAATGTCCATCATGAGGTTCACAAGCCACAGCCGGGGTGCAGGTTCGAGACACTTCGGGAGACCTGTGTAAGCAGCCCGAGGGGTCCGCGCAGCGAACCGCGCGCGTTTGCAGGCCGCCGCCCACACACCACCCTACGCACTAGTTCATTGCTTTATATCAGTTTAATAACGTTTGTAATCTATAATTATCTGCGAATTTTAATCTCTCCTCCTCTTAAAATTCGGAGGATATAACTTTACTTCTATATATGTACTTGGGAAGAACCTTATTACTTAACAAATGTTTACCCAGTAGGCTTAGTTCTAGAAACTCAAGACATGGGCTTATATAAGAATATCTAATAAGATGTAGTACCTCTCAGATACTATATGCTATATATCCATAGAGTATTCTTAGCTAAGATTTTCAATGTGCGTGCACTGGTAAAAAAACACGCGGCGTTAAATTCCGCTGCCAATCAGATAAACTGTGGAGGATGGAGTGTCATAATGAAAGTTTATCTCTGAAAAAAAATACATACAATCAAAAAAACTAACCTCAGACCAATCAGTATAAAGCCAGCTGCCCACCGAACTGAAGCTATACTCCGGCCCGATGCCATCAGACGCGTTCACTGCTACACTGTATACAGGGCTGTCTCTAAACGTATCCGTGACTATTCTGGGTTTTGGCACCTCTATACGGCTGGTCGGGGTGCAGTCTGGTATGTTGCATGTGTCGATTGTTGGTGGCTTCGGAGCTGGACATTTTAGGTCACTTATCTAAAAAAAATTAAAGTTAATTTAATTTAAATGTGTTTTAAAATTGTAATTAGTAATATTTTATGATAAAAAAGGAGACTTATTAATATTTTTTTATAAATTTTAAACATTATAGCAAAAAAATATATTATAATTGTTTCAAAACCTAGCCTAGCTATCTATGCCTTAGATAAACATAACTACATATATCATAATGTGTTAAATAACATGTCAGATGGATTAGTGTTATTCCGAACAGCGAATACCAATTACCTTTATAACTTTACAGTAAGCTAACTTAACGTAAAATAGGTATCTATACATTAATGTTGCCAAAGTACGAAATATCAGTTTTAGTACTCAAAGGTAATAGCCGCTGAGAATTAACCCAATTCACCATATGCTATCCTCAACAATACCTTAGTAATACCCCTGGAATGGTCCTGCACACAACCCACTACCCTGGTCCTCGTGGCGCGCCCGCACGCTGGACACGCGGACCAGGCGGCGGCGCGCCAGCGCGGGGCGCACGGGGCGCCCCCGCAGCGACGGCGCTTGCCCGCCGGGGGGGCCCCTGTGCAGTGGACGGGGGATATCTCTCTGTCGCTCGTGCTTGCTTGTTCTACGCATCTGTATTTACCTATCTGGAAAGTTTTAGGATTGTGAGTTGGAATCTCACAAGAGAGAATGGTTTCATTTCCTCACTATGGTAAAAAATGGCTTCTACCTTCTTGCGGCGTTGAGTTTCGCCATTGCTCTTTTGTTTGTTAATAAAACTATTATAGCGTCACTAAAAGGATCATTTCAAAGTCAATTTGTTTTAAAATTACTAAAGCTGAAATTCTGTACTTAAAAATTTTCCCACGTAAACAGATTCACTTTTATTGATGTTTTTGATATGTAGTAATAAAATGTTTTTGTTACTTTTAGTTAGTTTTCTATTGACTTTCAATAGTATTTCTCGATTGTTCAAATTAACTGGTAAGAAACAAATGTTGAACCAAATACTATTTAACTAAAAAAAAATATTTTTACTACTACTGCTACTATTTAACTAAATAAACTTAAAAAAACTATTTAATTTAACTAGTAAAAAGTACCTGGATGCCACCTCCACAGCTCCTCGAACATTGAGTATAAGAGAGTATCTTCCATACAAACTTTCTTCCACCGATAACATTTTCTAAACTATTTTCATTAGAAATATCTTTCATTAATCCCGCTGACTCCGGGCGCTTATGCTGCAAGTGGGAATCGAACCCATGATGACGTCGCGTATGCTTCGGCGGGATCGTAATTTCGGGTAAATTCGTCTTAGTAACTGAATCTACTTCAACTTCGCCTGATAATGATTCAGTAAAATATTCGTACTTTATGCTCGGATTCGGTTGCGTATATAGAATCTGGGAAAAAAAAGTAATTTTAAATTTAAATTTAGAAATAATAATTTCTGGTATGTTTAAATAAATACTTTAATTTATTACCATAATATCTATGTCATAATGCGTCGGCCCCAAAGCAGACACGGAGTCCAGACCCGCTTCTCTCGTGTATACGAATCTAGCTCCAGCCGCTTCGTACGTTCCGGGAGTACTGACTGCGAACTCTCCGTTCATTATGTATGAGCCATTTGTTATCTTCAATGCTAAGGAATAATGGAGTAAATGTAAAACTTAATTTTAATATAAGAGTAATATTTTTGTTATTTTTTAATCGACTATTATTTATATTTTATCATCGATTATATCTCCCATAGAGCTAAGAATGTGATAATATACATAGATACATATTTTTTTATGAACGCAATAATTTACCAAATTAATTTAATTCATGAAAAATCAACTATGATCAGTTTCACGCTGTATCCCGAATCTAGTATCAACAATGTGTTCCGAATAAACGACAATATTAATAAATAATAATCCATTCCCTCGAGTGGGGATCGAACCCACAATCGTCACTTTACAGTTACGCCCTTATGCACTCCAAGTGCATCACGACCAGCTTGATAAAAATCAACTATTATTATATAAACTTTCTTATATAGAAACTGAAACATTACTTTCGTAACATTACACATTCAAACACACACACACACACATACACACACACACACACACACACACACACACACACACACACGCACAATCACAGACACACACACACACACACACTCGTATACGGCCCCCTTATTTGTTTTCTGTTATATATTAACTATTCTCTAAGCTTAAATGTATCAAACGGAGAAGCGAGTCATTCCCAACACAAGTATCCTTGATTACTTACTGGTAAGTCTCAGCGACTGAACTTGTTAACAAACTATGAGAATAAAGTTATTTTTTTTTTTATTTATTTATATATTAATTTATCCAATATAAATCTCAGGTATATCATAAATTACATAGCAAAATAATATTTTTAGCTAAATTGAACGTATAAACTAAAATAAAAAGATATAAATAAACACATAAACCAGCTTCACGCTGTATCGCACACACAGCAGCGTACACAGAGGGAACGTAGTGTTAAGACACTCCGTTCCCTACATTCCGCTGAGTTCTGGAGGCATAAACACATCGCCATATAAACTAGGAAATCTCAAAACATTTCCATAAATATAAACATAAACTTAAACATTTCAAATTTGAATTAGCAAAACTGACGTTTGTAAAGTTGTAGCTGTAAACGATTCGCAATATTCAAAGCTCGTTAGCGTTCCTCGGGTTTACATGGTGGAGAATTATTACGTGGTACTCCGGCTGGTATCTTATGCATTGACCTCGACCCTTGGCCCTGGTTCGAACAGATCGAGTTAATAAAGCTGGTAGGTACTAAATACGCTATTCAATATAATATTTTCTTACTGTATATGGACTGATATTTAGATTTTATATAATAATATGCTGTCTTGTTTTAGTCTTTTTTTAAAGCTGCTGATTATAAGTTTAATATAAAAAAAAAGTTCGTTTTTGGAGTTCAATTTTTTTTTGTTTCGCTCTGTATATCCAATACATACCAGGGTAGGCAGGGGAAACCTGGGAACCTTACGCTAATCCTTTCCATCCTTCTGTTCCCCATTATCCACCAAATTCTGGAGGCATTCTGGAGGCTTTATCTCGTTACCACGCTGTACTCCCTCAGTACATTAAAATATTAAATATTGTATTATATCAAGTGGGAATTGAACCCACAATCTATCACGGTTACAGTAACAATTTACGCCTCTGTGCCATGACTGACCTCTTTTATTATCTCATAAAAAAACCTAAACACATCCAAACACACACAAACACACACATACATATATCAAAATCAATCATCAAACAACTAATTGATTTCGAATAATGCGGAATCGAATGCAAGGTTAGATCGACGATGTATCGATAATCGCGAAAAGGACAACGCGCGTGGGCGCCCATTGTTGCTTACGAATGATTGATAAGTGACTAGACCAGAGGTTCCCAAACTTTTTTTCTATCGTAGACCCCTTGTCACGTTTTTCAATTTTACATACACTCCCTGTTATTTACCTTGAAATACTTAAATTTCTAACAGTAGTGCAGTAGTTTCTAACACTTTATTACTTTTAAAAACAAGTCACCGATTGACTCACATAAAAACCTCTGAGATCGAGAAACAGCTTAAGACCGTTGATATTAATTATATTAATATTATATTTGTAAACAATTTTTAATGTCAAATAGTACTTTTCTTTTGCAATTTCTTGCCATTGACCCTTATTTTCATTTCATAGACTTCTAATTTTTATTTCGCCCACATTTACACACACAGATCCTTTGCAGTTCTGTATCGTCCCCTGAGGGTCAATATAGAACACATTGGGAATCACTGGACTAAACTAACGTTCGCGGCCCATTTGCCGTCATCAAAGGACCATTGAAGAACAGAATGGGCGTCCAACGCGAATGTGGACTGTCGAGCTGAATTCATCAGTCACTATAATGATGTTTTCAACAGATCGAATTGAATAAGTGTTGAAGTTACGAGTGTTGGGACGTTTTTTTATTATTTGATTGTTTTTTTTCTCGTGGGATGTTGTTTCTAAAATGTATAAGGAAAGATATAGCTAGAACTATAATATAAGGCTGGCTATAACTAAAGACATAAAAAATCGATACATCGTTTTATTTTTGTAGCATAAGCGTCATCAAAATAAGTTTTTTTTAAATATTTTTTGGCTTACATAAATAGATACGTATGAAACTATTGAAATTGGAAATTCTTATTTTAAAGACCGTTAATTATTAATTATGCATAATAAAGGGCGTTATAAATACTCGTATATATTTTATGTTATCGTTAACATAGCTGTATTATGTGTTGTTTATATTGTAATGATTTTATATAAATAGTTTTTATATTCACGATAATTTGTTATAACAAAATGTAAATCAACCTCTTTGTTTAATAAAAAGATATATTTAAAAATTTATACATAGAACTAGCGCGAGTTGACAATTTAAAAAAGACGCTTGATGTGATGAAAATTCTGATGCGGACTATTAGATTTGGAGCTGAAGAGGAAAGTGGTCCTCTAGAATAAAATATTGTATTATAATATAAGATTGTACAAGCCTAATGGTATCTAGCCCTGGAAGAAGTATAAGTTCTGTAAAAGGCCTGAGACATAATATGTACAAGTCTAATGGTATTTAGCCCTGGAAGAAATATAAGTTCTGTAAAAGCCTCGAGGTGTTTGATTTCTTTACAATATTTAACTTTTATTACATCATAGCACTAGGAAAACTAATATTAATAGAAAATCAATACAAAATATGTAAAACATTCCCATACCAATATAATTATCGCTAGCTACGATCTCGGAGACGTTCAGCCGACACGCGCCCGCGGGCACCGTCGTGATGTAGGAGTACCCGAGGGGCAGCCTTGGCCGCGCAAACAGCCCGGACACCAGCCGCCGGCCACAGCGAACGTCGCGGGCGCCCGCCACCGCCAGCACGTCTCTGCCTACCACCTATTGGGAAATATTATTATAGTACCTATTTAAGTGAATTAAATGAGTGTGTGAAATAAATTGTCACTAGAGCGATGAAATAATTTTCATTTTCATAAGGAAATAGGGCATAGTAGGGAATAGTGCCTGACTGCCTACCTACCTACTGAGTTCCAGCACTAAATGTGCAATGTCTTAAAATCAGTGTTCTAAGTTCGCTATAATTAATACCCCGCATATATCCGGGTAGGCAGAGGCCTAGTGTGGAGACTCTCCACTTTTCGCCGAATTTTGTAGACATTGCGTGTTGAGTGGTGGAACTCAAAATATTCTTGGGGCTGTCGTGGCGAGAGAGAAAATGGGGAACGGAGTGTCTTAAGACTAGCATCTCTCTGCCTAGCCTGTTGTGTGCAGGATAGAGCTGTTTTAATTTAATTCAAATATTCTTTCTTGAAATAGACTATTGTAAGCACTTTTGAATGAACTGAACTCACATTATTATGTATATATATATATATATATATTTAAACTTTATGATTACGTAAACAATATGTATTATGAAACTGACGCGACAACAAAAATGTTGTGTCTTTTATTCAAAATATTAACTGTTTGTATTAAATGAGCGTTTTCGAAAGACATTCCTCAAATTTACGACCATATATAGGTATTTGCTAATGATTACAATGTAGATGGACTTCTGACACCCTAACAATGTGCTTTTAAATGTTTATTTCAAAATTATTTCAAAACCATGGCTTATATCCCGCTTGTAGCAGAGGGATCCTAGTTTATTTCATTTCCTCAAGTGGGAATTGAACCCACTACCTGTGTAAAAACGCTTGTACGCTCAATTATCAAATAAATCGTTGTTATGTACGCTTATTAAGAAAACCAGAATATAAATATTTACACACAATAAAAATGTTTTTTTTTTTTTCAAATTTAAATCATTAAATTATATTTTACGGCCTAGGCCCCTTGTGTTATATAAGATAATAAATAAAATATATTTATTTTTTACAACATTGGTATGTCAAAACCCTATTAATTTGTACGGCTACAAACAAGTTTATTTCTATCTTTGTATAAATAGAAATCTTTATTTTCTTCATAAACGATCTACCACATTAAGAGTCAGGTATTTACTATTTTCAGATATTATCACTTGTAAAATCTAACAAGTTGTTTTTTTTATTTTTTTAACATCAGTATTTCAAATAATAAAAAAATCAGCTTCACGCTGTATCCCGTACACTATAGGGTATGCAGAGGATCCTAGGAGGGAAGACACTCCTTTCGCCATTTTCCGCTGGATTCTGCAAGCATTGCTTTTGGAGTGGCGGAACTTAAGGCCGAGCTTTCGATGTGGTGTCGAATGCGATGAAGAAATGAAAATATAAATAAATATATAATTTCCTCGAATAGGAATTTTAAGACGTTGAAAATAAGTTTTACTCATCCTAAAACTCTTATTTCCATACTAGTTTCCTTAATAGAAAAATCATAAAATTATTCATAAAAATCCATGTCGAAATGAGCATTCTCGTTAAGTTTATTAATATCACTTAAGTAACTTGCGTAGTATATTAAAATCATACTTATTTATCGATCCTCCGCTGACAGTTTCCTTATAAGATATCTTGTCATCTTAAAAGCCTTTTATTTTTGCCTAACGACTTTATTCAAATGTAAATGGGCTAGTAAAATCCGAATTTATGTTAAAGACGGCGCCATTTTACCAACATTGGTAATGTAGTATGTAGGAATTTTAATAAAGTTAAGATGTGTTTGTCATTCCGTTAGGCCACGTTCACACCTTAAATCTCAGATAAATATGTTGATAAAATAATGATAATAATCTTTTCATTAAAAATTATTAATTAGTTGATGTTATATATATATATTAATTATTATTAGCTTTATAGCTCTATTAATTTAATAGAGCTGTAGTAAAAATTCAATTCAAAATTAAATTTTTGAATGAAAAATTTAAATAGTTAACTGATAAGTAGGTATTTTAAAAGCACGAAGGGTTAATATAGTAAAAATAAATCAAATTGCATTTAAATCGACTGATAACTCAGTGACAAATTATTCCGTAATTAACTATTGAGATATTGGTAACTAAAGAAATAAATATACCATACCGACATAGAAGACGAAGAATACTATCACTCTGGTATTCCGATAGCTTAGAAATTGACATCAGTTAATTATCTGTTTTATATATCTATGTATAAATAAATCAAAGGTAATAGTAATTGAAAACTTTACTAATAAGCTATTAATTAGGATTAAATCTATAATGAATCGCCTGTCGTTTGGTCGTTATTTATATCTTATATATATCAATGATTTAATCAATTTGTTGGGAGAGATCGAGTTTTTTATATTTCTAATCTAAATGTGTAAATTACATTTAAATTAATATGCTCGTTTGATACGACACTAGTGAAAGAGGAATTATTTATTGACTATGAAATGACCGTTAAATGGTTAATATTAATAATAGTTCTAGTAACTTATAGTACGAGTATGTGATCTCGACCTTAGCACGCAAGTATAAAGTGTCGAAAATTATATCAAAACCAAAACTTATCGAGGCGATGAGTTCCGCTAGTCAAAAAGAAATTCTAACAGAATTAGACTAAAATGGTGAACAGAGTGATTTAACACCAGATGCTCTCTATCTAACCCTCTATGTGCGGGATACAGCGTGAAACTAAAAAAAATCCTAACATTGCCAGTAACCAGGCCTCAATTTATTCGATCGATCTTTGTATTAAGTGTAAAATTAATACGATCAATTATAGTCAATTTTTTCATGTTTACACTTAGATAACACCATATATAGTAATCGTAAAAAAGACCTGTAAAAATTAATAATTACATTGTAAGAAATTCACTTGGAATGTAAAAGTTTATATGTGTATATACCTATGAGCATATTAAATACGTCATGATGTAGCCAGGACTTGTATAACTGGTTATAGGTTCATATCCCACTACAAGTCCCACGAGGAATATTAACATTAATTATAAGGATGTTTTACCGATCTGGCTAAATAAAGTGCGAAGTTTAGTTATGCGACTCTTTCTGCGTACTGCAGGGTATGCTAAAGGAACCTGAGAATATACTGTTAAGAAATTTCGTTCCCTTTAGGATACTTCCATTCCTCAATTTCCGCCTAATTTTCCCAGGCTTAACCTGTTGAATGGCGGAACTTAACGCCGTGCTTTGCCTCGTGTCTCGCCAGAGCAAAGAAATGAAAATATGAAATATCTAGTTTCCTCGAGTGGGAATCGAAACTGTCGCGTTTACAAACACACACTTGTGTTCTTGCACCACAAGTGTATAACAAATACAATATTAAAAGTATTAAAATTAAATAAGGTTTCATAATTATAATAATATCCTTTTGTACATATTTGTGTATATTTATGTCTGTTAAAAACATTACAAAAGCTTATTTTTTTCTTAAAAAAATAACTAATTAACACTTTTTTCTTTATATTATAAATATATATTTGAGACATACCTATAGAGAATACCTAGACGAAACTTAAGCCGTATATTTACGATTTTATTCAAATTATAGTAATTATTCGAAGTTATATATGAGCATAGTAAATCATATAATCAACAATAATTTTATTAAAATAATTGCGTTATTAAGTATAATATATTATTTGTACATTACGATCAAAATGATTTTTACAAAAAGTATGCGAAGCTTCTTCTGCTATTAAAAATAATAATAAACTAGGTACAAAATAATAATAAAGGGGGTCCATCGTGATACAGAGACACAAAGTGTGACTATAAACGCGATACGTCGTGGGTTCGATTCCCACTCGAGGAAATAAAGTATTTAATATTTTCATTTCTTTACTCTAATTTTAGTTCTTGACTCTCAACACGCAAGCCTCTAGAAATCGGTGAAAAATAGGAAACGTAGTTAGGTTAGTTAGCTTAGTTAGCTAGGTTTCCTCGGCCTAGTCTACCTATAAAAAAATCTGAAGCTTTGTATTTAAGTGTTAAAAATAGCTGTACTATTAAAAATAATAATAAATTAGATGCTTAATAATAATAATATGGCAGGTACTTACAATAATCACAAAAATGATGGATATTGTAGATAGAGGCGTCATCTTCTCTTGTTTCTGTATTAAACCACGAAGGTAATTTATTTCAGATTAAGAACACATTTCCTTATAGGAGTCGCGTTAATGCTGTACGGAAATTTTCATTTTCTTCGTCGATTTGGTATTTTGCTTTTATTAACCGCGGAATTTTAAACAGCTATAAGTGTTCAATGAAAAATATAAGAAATTAAACAAATAAAGTAGCTTTCAACCTTTATAATTTTTTACGAAGTCCTTATAAGTATTACTTGAACTTCCATAATATTTATTTAAATAAGTAATAACATGTAAATATTTTAATTATATAGATTAAATAATCAATTCCTTTTGTATGTAATAAAATAAATCATAATATATAATAACAATTCAAAAACATTTATCGATATATCATGTTCTCACGACATAAGCTAATAATGTCAACGAAGGTCACTTTTAATGAGCACGACGTCATAAAAGCCTCAGGCTGCGAAGCTTACGGCTTTCAATAAATTAGAAAATAATATTTCGATATATTTATATACAAATAAAATATAAATATGAGTTTTAATTACGATATTTTTATGTAAAAAAAAACATTCTAAGAAAAAAAATGTGGTAAAAAAAAATTTAAAAAAAGCATAAATTTATAAATACTTTAATGTTAACCTTAATAACTTAGTTATTTAACCAAAATAATTTATTCTTAAGACATTTTTCGAAATTTTTAAACGATCGCTTGAGATTTTATGAATTTAATTTGGTTATTTCTTTTAATTTACGGTAATTTAATTATATTCGATCATAGTTTGTTTGGCGCTCTCCAATTTACTTACATATATTTAAAATTACTTTGAAAACATAATTATTGAGGTTAATATTTAAGAAATGTAGGTAAGACATTATTTTATTACTTCTCATTCGATTTTTATCGGTTCAATTTTTTTTAATGAAAATATTTTTATATTTTATGTTACATTTTCGTTGCTCGCCTCAAAAAAAATCCCTTCTACCATACAAATATCAACAGAATAACGTTCTAATATTTAAATGACACCACAATACAAGCCCTAGAGCTAAACCAAATACTTTAAACTAAATTATGAATCATAATAGCTGCCAAGTGGATATACTCTTTGATCGCGAAATCGAAGCCAGCCTAAACAACTAAATCCCACTGATATCTTTATATAAGCAACTGGTAACATTAAAGGTATAGCATTCGCTACAGATTATAATATTAGCATTAATTTGTCATATTTCAAACTCTTTGAGGTACGTACGGTATGTAATGCAATTAGGAATATTTCAAGATTATAGCAAGTAAGCATATTATTTAGAACCAGGAACTTGGTATGTAACGGTTTAATCGGACGTATAGTATTTAGTGTAGGTACGAGTATATGGGAGAGGTCGTCGTTGTAGGGGATAAGCGTGTTCGATTCTATTCCAGCGTTGAGTTCCGTCACTCAATTCGCAATGCCCCAAAAATTCAGTGGAAAGTGGGGAAGAAAGTATCTTTACTACTAGAAAGTATCTTTACTAGGTCTCCTCTGCCTATCCACATACAGCGTGTAGCTGAGAAAAATTAGACATATTCTTTTAAAAATTTGAACATATTAAATCTTCAAAGAAACGGACAAATTACAATTAGTATTTTTATATACTTACAAGAAATCAAAAAAATGCATTAACCTGGAACACTGACCTACTTAGAAAATATTATCAAATTCTAAATTATTACAAAGAAAACTGCATAAAAACATTAAAAATATAGAACAAGGTAATTACATAATTTGCGAATATCAAACAAACATCTTGGATTTTTAATAGATACTAAAATTTACAGCCGTTAAATATTATATGAAATTTAACTGCATTTAGTTTTGTAAATAGGCTGAGAACACGTACTAGAGGTAGATACAAAACTAAAATCAAATCAAATCAGCTTCACACAGCAGGATAGGCAAAAGGATCCTAGGTATTTAGACACTCCGTTCTCCCCTTTCCGCCGAATTCTGAAACAAATATTTCATTTCCTCGAGTAGGAATCGAACCCAAAACCACTCATTTACCAGCCACACTCTCCCTGCAACTGGCCTCAATACTAAAGGCATACTTCGAATTTTCCTAAGCTCGTAAACCCGTTGATGGCTGGACGCCAACAGATGTACTATTCAATGAATTCTAGAGCTCTCTGCTATTGTAACGGGTGGATGATCCCAAATGTATCAATATTGAGGGCGGCCTAGACTAAGAACGATTGAATGGTCGCGGTCGGGTAAGCTGTCTGAATCGGGGTTCTGTTACGTCATGTCTTAAATGACCTAATGTCTATATAATATGAGCATTTCTGTTTCCTCTTAGCAAAATAATCTATACTTATATTATAAATTCGAAATTAGCTCAGTCTGTCTGTCTGTCTGTCTTTTACGCAATTAGGGCCAAACCGCTAATTTAATTGTGATAAAATACGCATATAGAGATACTTGAGGGTCTCGGGATGAACATAGGTTACTTTTTTTTCTCATATTTGTAATATTTTCGATATATACCAATATATTAAAATATTTATTAATTTGACATGCAATTTATTCCGCCATGTTAATAACAACCGTCGCTATGCGACCATTACCAGGCAACGATTCGCAAAGTTTGTTGTTAGAAAACGACACACAACGTATAGTTCAAGCGGGCGTAGCCGCGTTCGGGTCCACTAGTATTATTATATACGAGTATTATATATTTAGAGGCCGCTTGCGGTGCAGTGTAAAAACGTGTGACTGTCAAAATGACAGGTTGTGAGTTCGATTTCCACTCAAAAATATTTAATCTTTTCATTTCCTTTTTTTGTTTTGGTTTCTCTCCTGAACATGTACTCCAGAATAAGAGGGAAAATGGGAAACGGAAGTATCTTAATGAACTTATGAATGAAATTTTACAAAAAAAAAACAACAATATATATATATATATATATATTACATCTATTATGGAATTAAAATTAATGATAAAATATCACAACATATTTAATAGATGAGTATGGCGTCCATGTAGATCTGAATCCATTGTCATCTAGAATATGCAACATCACATCCAAAACTATAATATTATAATTGAAACGAATATATTTCAGTGGAATATGAAGACATGTCCAAATAACAAATTTCTCTGTCACGATAGGGAGAGATTAATGTCCTACGGCGGAGTACACGCAATAGGCAAAATTTCGTTTATCTTCAAGATTGGAGCTCTCTCTATATGGGGCAGACGAAATTACATGCATTTGTCATTGTAATTGTTGAGAATGAAGTACCTACTGTAAAGTGAATCTATACTTATAATAAAATCGTAAGAGGGTCGGTGTGTGTACTTAGAGATATTTAAAAAATATATATAATTGGGAACCCTCATTAACCTAATAGAACCCAAAACAATGATTGTTAAAAATATTGTCTGTTTTTCTGTGCGTTTGTTATTGCTTATCTCAAAATCGACTTTATGACTTTATCTACCGATTTCGATGCGGTTTTCACTATTGGATTCTGGAAAACTTTCGAAAACATATAGAATGGATTTAAGTCAAGAGAATACAGATATAGCTAGTTAGCATTGCAATGGATCTCTTAGTTCAGGTACCGGTAACGCATGGATATCTATTACATATGTATAATAAAAATGTCCATCGCTGTCTGTACATATCTTCCATAGAAGATATGTGAAAATTTATTATGTATTGATGTAATAGAACCCAAAACAATTATTTTTCTATTTTTTCTTTGTTTGTCGATGGTGTCTGTGCGTTTTTTTCTTTCTAATCTCAGAACCAGTTTGACTAATTTAAATGTAGTTTTCACTGGATTATATTGGTAAGCTTTTATTTCAATCGTTTCATAAATATAATAAAATTGTCTTTAAAATAATAATATCATCAGATCACAGAAGTAATTTAGATGAAAAAATAAATAATTGTAATACTAGCGGGCGAAGCCGCGAGCGGAGCGCTAGTACTTAATATTATAAAATTGGTATAAAGAATTATGCACCCACTTATTACCAGTTTACCTATTCGATACCTATTATAATCTACATAAATCATATATAATAAATAAATAACATAACAATATAATACTTATAATACTTTAGATTAGGCATTTTCGTTGTCAGAAACATAATTTAACATCAATTCGTCACAGAGCATTGAAGGGAACTGCCGCCATTAAAATAGCTGGTCAAGATATTAATATATTTAATACAGCTTATAAATTATATCACTTAAAGTGATGTATATTGGCTTAATTTGGTCAAATGTCTTCACTAAATATGTCAATTAATATACAATAAAAAGCCTGGCTATATTTATATTAAAAACGTGTCTATATAAGTTAATGTCTGAGCTTATAGTGATTGTGTTGTCGACAGTCGTTAGTGTTGATTGTTATTTTTCTATTTTACTTTATTTTGTTCTATTTAAAATTTAAAATTTTAATTTTTATATTTCTTTTATTTTTCATTATTGGACCTAAATCGGATTCAGATTCATGTAAATCAGTTTTAAAAAAGAAAACATACATACATAATTATCATTTTTTTTCGAACATGTGGATAATGCTGTTGGCCTTATTGGCTTTTACACCGGTTGGGTAGGGAAGAGGGTACTCTGTGCTTGAAGAAATGCAAGCACTAAGTGGTTGCCTGTGAGGATGTCGACGAGTGAAAGGGCGCCCCCTGCGGGACTCGAACCTCGGCTTGCGGCCGTCTAGCGGACTGGGACTTCACCTATGCTAAGCAAACCAGCCGCGACATGAAGTCGCGACTGGGGACAAATTAGACTACTCTAAGGGAGCTAACGGTCCCTAACCACTGGGCCCGACCGCGCCGAGACGCGACCGAGCCGTTGAATAAGCTGGACTTCGTCGTCGATTCCGTCGACGACGGTGTTTGTGTCGTGTGTGAGTAGTGTGTTCCTACCTACATACGGGGCATTCGCTATAGTAATGGCGTCATTGGGGTTTTTATATTTTACTTTATTTTGTGTTATTCAAAATTTAAAATTTTTATTTTTATATTCGTTTATTTTTCATTATTGGACCTAAATCGGATTCAGAATTATATAAATCAGTTTTAAAAAAGAAAACATACATACATAATTAATATAATTCACTGTATTATACTAGAAACAGTTATATAAAAATCAAAATAGTTATAGAAGTTGCTTTATGTGGCTTTGTTCCATTTTTCCCAAACATTAAAAAAGCAAATAAAAAAATATATAATTCGGAATACACTAGACAAGTTGTTCTTTTTATTAAAAACAATAGTACCGTTTAAGCGTGAACACTAGTACAGCTGTACACAGATAAATAAAAATAAAGAAACAGATAAAAAAAACAAATTGTGCTCATAAAATATATCTGTAAACTCAACCAAAACTTTATTAGGGCTATCGCTCATAAGAGGCGACACGTAAAATGTTACAAGTCTATTATATATAAAAAAAAAGATAAATAAAAAGATAGATAGATCCTAAGGACCTGATAGTAATAAATCTTGCGTGTTTTCGAATAGGACAACGATTATGTAATTGTAGTTTTTAAATATAACAGGTAATAAACTTTCTTAGTACGTGACTGTTTTACATTACTTATTTTATAGCATAGATTATAAATATTATATTGTTATAATTTATCTTATAGTAATACGTGTGTATAAAAAAAATACCTAGTAAAAACTATTAATTTTTTAATTTTATTAATATAAAACTATATTTATAAAAACTATTAAATTTAGATATAATTGTTTTTTTTTAAAGTTTATAACGAATTACTTAAAAGGCGTCGAAGTGCTGACACAGATATTAATTTCGAAGAAGCACAACGATGATTAATGACAATACTTCGAAACAAAGATGTCCTCTTCTATCCAATTATCACACAGTGTTTAGGGTTGTAAATATTCTATGGAAATAATTCATTTATATATAAATAAAATATATTTTTTAAATAGATATAGTTTTATATCTAATGTATATTCGTACATGAGACGTAAAATTTATATTATTTTATTTTTTCAATGCAATAACAAATAATGACCAATTCAATAATAATGATTTTCACCTATAGCCAGGTAGGCAGAGGGAACCTAGTCTTAAAAACCTCCGTTCCCCACAATCCATGGAATGGAGGAACTCAAAGCTCAATACCACATGCTCAAATTAATAATGAATTCCCTCGAGTGGGAATCGAACCCAAAATCGGGCCACACGCGTGCTTCGTCCTGTTGGCATGATGACGTTCTCAATATAAAAAAATTGTAAATATTTTTTTATAGTTTTAGATATTTTAGAGATTTAATTAAGTTATTTAAAATAAAAACGCAAATAAACGACATTTACCAACCCTATTGACCCTTTTGTCTACAAACTATAGAACTGTAGAGGTACACCGGAGTAGTCAACCTTTTAATAACCCCAATTTGTTGACAATCGCTTGTGGCGTTTTTATATAGTTTTTATAGTCGGTCTAATAAAATGTTGATGAAAAATTAACACGGACTCCTCCTAGAATGACGATAGCAAAATTTAAGTACCATTCGCCACGCACCAGCTGATGCTTAATATGTCATAAACTATTTGGTTAACTTTATATTTGTTTCATATTTGGTTCATATTGTAAATCAACAATTTTAGTTTTCTATTAGTGATATAAATAAAATAAATCAACTTCATGCTGTGTTAGGGGAACCTAGTGTTAAGACACTTCGTTCCCAATTTTTTGAGGAATTTCGGAGACATTGCGTGTTGACTGGCGGAACTCAACGCCGCGCTTTGCCTCGACACCAGAACAAGTAAAAGAAAATATAAATTTAAATAAATATTTTATTTACTCGAGTGGGCATCGAACCCACAGCCAGTCAGACACATGTGCCCCTGCGTCACAACTAACCTCAATTTGGATCAAAATCAGCCAAAATTTAATGCATCATATAAGACATATTACTCGCGGAATCTTAAATTTCTTAAATTCTTATTTATTTCTATTAACATATTTTTTATTACTTTTTAATTACAGACATTTAAAAACATTAAAAAATATCATCAAAGACCTATCTCTACATCGTCAAAAAGCATTAAAAGCTTCAATTTATTAACAAAAAACAACTGCACTTTTAAAAATAGCAAGTAATCTTAGATCAAACAAATAGAGTAATTCGATTTGCCACAAAAAGAGGAGACGACGAACTAAATGGTGGACGGTCTCGTTAAAACGGTCTCGTATTACCGTTGGGAGCTACGAATCGACTTGTTGATAAAGGAGTCGGGAGTCATTATAAGTTCCAACGGTCCCAATTTACATACTTGCCCGATTTTCATGTTTATAATTGTTTATGGAGCTTTTTTTTTAATGATATTAATTTATGGTAATAATTTTTCTAGTTCTTATTTTTTTTGCCTGCTAAATAGACGCTGTATGCTTTAAACTAAAGGTTAGAATAAGAATTATCTATTAAAATAAAATATTATTCTTCAAGCTTAACCCAAATTTGCCACGTAAATTTGCCACGTAAATTTTGCCACGTAAATTTTTCCACGTAAATTTGTTTTTTGTAAACTTTTCTTTCACTGAAAAGCCCTAATTCGCAATGTCTCATACACGCGAAAATCTCGTATCGTTTCGTCTCGAAAATTTCGTTATATTTTTGACGTAGCTTAAAATAAATGAATATGAAATGATAAAATATTTTACTATTCATATAATATCATTATAATAATATATAATTTATTCGTTTCTCAATTTTTTCACGATTTAATCGGTTTTAATAAATGCCCCGTCCCGAGACCCTCAGGAAAAAAGGCATTCACTATATCCATGTTAATACCTCGATACCCCTTGTTAAGTTAGTAAATAAATAAATCAAATTAACATATATGTTTAAATATATCATTATATCATTATAATATTTCCATTTCTGCCAACACATAAAAGAACGCGTCCATTATACACTAACCTGCATCCAGTAAGGCTATGCATCTTTGTCTTAACTCATAAGGAAGCTTGACCTACTTTAATTAGCACTAACTAAACACATTCGAGACCAACTTGAAATACTAATTGATAGACGAAGCAAAATTTATAAATCAGCTTCACGCTGTATCCCGCACACAGCAGGGTAGCAGGGAACCTAGTGTTAAGACACTCCGTTTCACATTTTGACACCAGAGCAAAGAAAATATACATTTTAATGATGCAATTATAGTGACCTAATCAAACTAAAGCCATAATTTTGAGAAAGAAAAAAAATATATAAATAAATAAATTAACAATTAATTTAAACAACATTAAATTTACTATTGTATCATTTAAAATGATTTTGTAAGTGTAATTTTTGTACAAATACGTAATTATACAAATCTTTATTTCACGTAGATATTTTTAAAAGGTTAATATAATTCTAAAGGTGCGATATGCCATTTCCTCGATATCGTTAAAAACACTTAGATTCGATATCGTTAAATCCATTGAATTTAATAGTAAAAACTTGTATGAAATTTTGTTACTCATTCATCTTTTATTTATCACGTCAAATTAAATAAACAAACATAAGAATGCATCTCAGAAACCATTGTTAGTTAACATTCAATATTTGACAGCAATTAAATTAACATAGAAATGTCATTTTGCTACATCACTTCACACAGCCCTATAATTGTCATTATAGGAGATTTTTAACGGAAATTAAATTATTTACTTAAATCTCCAACGGGAAGTATTAAAGAAGGATTTTTTCACTATTTGTATGGAAGGTGTTTTTTTATTGTTATGCCTAAGGAGCTCTTAGCACCCGTTTTATTGGGTTATTGATAAATTTATTGACTTATGTTGTTTTTAGGGTTCCGTATCTTAATAGATAGGAACGGAACTTATATCATCACTTTCTTTAATTCATGACGACGAATATCAAAATATTTAAAAATTAAGCTAAATACGAATCGATTTAAAAATTAAACTTAAAACGAAACCACTATCGATTTGCACATTTTACCGATAAATAATCACTGAACACAAATAGATATTTGTGATATTCGATTTTTCTAATTAAACGTATTTATTACTTTATCGAATAATCCGTATAGTAACGTCACAGTTGACGATTTTCCCGATACCTGTCGATGTCGCAGACCGATCGTGCACTACTGGCGTGGACCAGGCGCCAACGCTCATATGTGGAAACCTCGGGTTTCTCGGTCCTCGGTCCTCGGCTTGTTGCACACTGAACTCTACTCTGGTCAGAACTGACTGACTGACTAACTCTTAATGCAATCTTTGTATATTATAAGATAGCACCAGCATTACGGTACACGAGCCTAAATGTAACCAGTTTCAAGACCAGTAGCTAAAGCGATTTCAGTATTATATTTATTACTTAAATTATTGATAATTAATAAATAATCTTACTTAAAACGTTAATATGTTAATTTTGATGTTAAAATGTTTATTTAATGAAAAATTAAATACTTGTAAAAGATAAAATATTTACGGAATAGATCTTTAGAATAGATCTATATATATCTAATTAGGACATTATTATTAGTATGAAATATTTATTTACGATTATATTTCTATTTCTTCGCCCTGGTGTCGAGGCTAAGCGCGGCGTTAAGTTCTGCAACTTTACACGCAATGCCTCCAAAATTCGGCAGAAAGTGCCTCCCCCTCTCCGCCTATCCTTCTGTGTGCGGGATACAGCGTGAAGCTGATCTAATTAGGAATAATAAGCGTGTTCTGTCAATATTATTTTGTCTGGTATAATCACAAATCGCTATGAAATAAACTTCATCGCGGTTAAGCTTACGACAATAATAAACAACCCGCTGTAATATAATTACTCAAACGAGTCCTGCATAATTTACACAGCAATTATCCATTATTTGTCACGAATTAACTTTTATAAGTAACTAAAAATGTTTGTTTCAAGCTTTCATTTTTATGAGCAGTGAGAATCTAGTGGTAAGACACTCCGTCTTCCTTCGTTTAACAATAATTGTTTCACCGAAGAAGATTTACGCTACTACCACCACTACGCAATATATTAAAGTACATAATTGATAGGCTGACACTTCTATATATATTTTATATATTTTAAGATATTGGTTGAAAAAAATATATTTGTTTAAAACTAGTAAATAATTGATTGACTGTAAATTTATATTTTTCATTCGTCTACAAATATTTTGCATTTCTTTAAATCAATCAATCAATCAATTATCTAAAAAATATTTCGCAATCCCTATTGTTCCAGCATTGCTCTATAACGGCATTGGCTAAATTGCGTCATACAATCAATGCATTTAGGTGGTTTATTTACGTTTATATATATTAATAACCATTATAGCGTTCGGTTATTTATCTAAGTATTTGTATATTTCTATTATCCTTTGTTTATCTGAAGCTAAGTGGTATCAAGGCGATTTCTGTTTCGTATCTTAGTACACAGTGTATTCAAGACATGAATGAAATTATTTGTGGATTTGTAAATAATAATAGCTTGTGTAATTTGGGCGTGGTGGCGCAACGACACAAGGGTGTGACTGTACGCGACGTTTGTGGGTTCGAACCCCACTCGAGGAAGTGAAATATTTATTTACGTTTATAGCTATTTCCATTTCTTCGCTCTGGTGTCGAGGCAAAGCTCTGCCTTCAAAATTCAACACACAATGCCTACGGAATTCGGCAGAAAGTGGGAAACAGAGTGTCTTAACACCAGGTTCCCTCTGCCTATCCTGCTGTGTGCGGGATACAGCGTGAAAATGGTTTTTTTTGGTGTAATTTGGGTATTTAGAGCAATGTTACAACCAGAATGCCGTTCATTATTTATAGCTTAACATAAAATATAATATTGGGCCATTGACATACATAGTTTGGCAGTGAAATCTTTTAAGATATGAATTTCAAAGGTTAATCTTTTAATACAAATCGATGTAGTAGAACTGTTAGCCAAGGGCAATCGTAAATACTCGTATAATATATCAATAAATTGTACATAAAAACCTATGGTACGATCATGGCTATTTCAATTTCAACTTTAAATCAATTTGTTTAAAAGGAAAATCAAGCCACGCGCCAGCGTTTACAGCCAAGTGAAAACTGGAGCCAAGTTAAATGTTAAGTAATTCGATGTTCTCGACGTCACCGGTAAAACAATGAGGAACAATAGACCATAGACCATATGGGTTTCAAGTTTTGGTTCACTCGGGGAATTCAAACTCGAAATTTAACTTGGCTATTTCTTACCACCAGTCTCCCAATATCAATCTAATTGTCCAATAGAAGCTGCAAGTACACTAATTTGCATATAATAAAGCTTATACGTAAATAATTAACGAATAAAATTTAGAATTTTGCTTGAATATTTATATTATCCCAAGCGAAATTGCTGAAATCGGAAACGACGTATCACTTAACATTTAACTTGACTCTCATTTCACATTTATATTTTTATGCGATTAAATATATTTATAGAAGTATTTAAATAAACAGAGATAGCATCAAACGGCGAGTTAATGTAAGTATATGTAAATGTACTAAGATAGTAAGCTACTTACCAATCTCGTATGTACAATATTCACGACGTGTTTAAGCAAACATACCTTTGCATACGTTTTTACATAAATAAGAGAATGCTTAGTTTTCTCTTGTTAAGGACTGTAGCTGTACTTATTCCTAGTAAAGACCAAGAATATTAGAATTTATTGTTATTGGGTACACTTTTTACCATTTTTTTAACTTTACGCTTTCCCTTGCGCTTCCCATTGATTGCAGGCTAGGCAGAGGGAACATAGGAACCTAGTGTTCAGACAGTCCGTTTCCATTAAGAATCTTTTGTTTCTTGTGTTTTAACACTAGGTTCGTTTCGTTCGTTGAGTTCCCTCTCACTATGTGCGGAATACACTGTTTCAATTTCAAAAAATGTTATACTTCATACTAATACAGCTTTCAAAGTGTTTTATTATAATATTTCCAAATCATTTTACGTAACTATTATATCAGAATAAGGTTCTCAGGTCATGTAGTGACCGACGGATGATAGGCGCTGGCGCCGGCGTCACTCATCGCGATTGTAACGATGGGAAACCACCGACTAGATTTACTGTGATTGTTTTGTAATTATCAGTGGTATATCAAAATTTGTCTTAAAAAACGTTTTACAGTATCTCTAGTGTCGAGGTAAAGCGCGGCGTTGAGTTCCGCCACGCAACATGTGTCGGGAAAACGTTTTCAAAGTAAAGTTTCACAGAATGCAAGATAACTGTGTATATTATTATACTTAAAATAATTGGATAGGTGATATATATTTCTCACAATATTATACGCCATTTTAACTTAAGCAACTATGATTTACAACTCACACCTTACAATTTTAAATCATCAATCAACAAACAAATGAATTACTTTAAAATACATAGATAGATACAACAAAATTGTTACATTTGAAAGCCGAAGTAATAAACATAGAATACCTAACAACCAGAAACCCTTTAATCTACCGCACAATTACCATACAACCGTACTATAAATAACTATAAATAACTGTAAATCTATACTTATTTGCAAATAAAAGCGATTTTCGATCCAAATATGGCTTTAGTTCATAGGTGGCGCCTCGACTCTAAATTTATGAGTTGAGTCACGTATAATTATTATTTTAGTGAAGTTTGTTGTAATGTTTTTGTTAATAAAATGGTGTTAATGGTTTCTATGTATATGAGTAAGCTTTAATGTTTTGTAGCTAATTGTTTGAAGAATTCGATGGTAGTGTTTGAATATGTCCTTCTAGTTAATTAACTCAATTTATTTATGACAAAAGGAATTAATGTTATTTATTTTATTCAGATTCATGGTGTATCTCCCATGTAGCAGAGTAGACAAAGGGAACCCTAATGCTAAATTCAAATTCAAATTCAAAATATTCTTTATTCAAATAGGCAATTGTTACAAGCACTTTTGAATTGTCGAATGAACATATGAATAAAAAGCTACCACCGCTTCGGAAGGCAGTTCTGCTAAGAAGAGCCGGCAAGAAACTCAACAGTTGCTNGAACCCTAATGCTAAGATACTTCACTCTCCACGTTCCATCGAATTCCACAGAAACTCAACGCCACGCTTTGCCTCGACACTAAAATGAAGAACTAAAAATAATACATATTTCATTTCCTCGAGAAATCGAACCCGCAGCCCATCGTGATGACAGTCACAATTCGAGCACCTGTGCCATGACTGACCTAAATTATCTTCTATTGAAACTTTTACAATATAATGAAGATTTACAAAGCTTAAAGCTCACAAGCGCTTTTGATCCTGTATTCGAACGCTAAATGAGCAATAAACACTAGACTGCAGAACTCACACAGCGCTAACATGAGTAACAATAGTTCAAATAATTTACTATTACGACGCGCCCGTCCTTGATCGTACAGTGTTGCAACTCTATGTTTTATCGAGCACGCATCATATCAATATAAGTATATAAAGCTTTAGGCATACTTTTTCTAAATATAAATAGTTTAGTTTATATTTACTTAAAACTTCTATAAATTATTCCCTAACCATTTACCGGAATCGAACTAACTACCAACACGTTAACCCATATCAATTATATTAATATTACAATAGAATTTACAACAGTCGTAATCGCATTTAATTTTATTAATGTGTGTGTGTGTGTGTGTGTGTGTGTGTGTGTGTGTGTCGGAAATAGTAGCACTGAGGTGGTTCAGGAACGCCAGCGCCATCTGTTGGCGCTTGACAGAGTTAGTGTTTTACACCGGTATGGAAGGGGCGAGTCGAGGCGTAGCCGACGGACATCGACTCACTTTGTGTTAGGCGGTCGGCCGGTGTAGACGACACTGAAACTGTCCCGCGTTCCGTGCTCTGTATCTATCTACTGGGATAACGATAGCTGCTTTCTTGTGAATTGATTACGGTGTTGTAATTAATTACCCACTTATGATCCTGACAAAGACATGGACGCGAGATCGTGGTGCGCAACGGCTGACTTGTGCTTTTCACAAAACCCTCGTGTGGCAGTCGACTCGAGCTTGCTGTAAGTAAGGCACTGAAAGGTGAAGCATCTACGTGGCTATATCAAAATAGCATACGAGAGTATGACACAAAATCACTGGAAGGACGTGGACCAAGAAGACGTTGCTATGGCTACTGTACTCGCTCACATATCACAGTTTGACCCGCGGCTTTAACATATGGCATTTACAACATTGAAGTGTTTGAACTGCGGAAAAATAGCTGGTCATAAGTGAGCGGAATGCAGAAGCAAGACTATCGATGCGACGTGACGAATACCCATATTTTCAACGTCGAATCAAGCGGTGCAGCAGCCTGCAGCGAGGCCTTTAGTGTGCTTCAAGCGTGGCAAGCCGGGTCATATCGCCATCTGATGTACGAGCGAAGGTGGCGGCGGGCCGAGCGATGGTATCGGGGATGGGGCAGCGCGCGGTGAGTGGCGTGTGTACGTATGCAGCGTCCAACCTCCAAAGGGTAGGGTACAGGACAAAGGTGAATTGATTCGATTCCATATAGGATGTCGACGAACGGTTATACACGAATATCATTAGGCTGAGCTCTTCTCCTTTCGAAAGTCCAGCTTTATTAGTAAAGAAGTATGACGGTTCAGATCGTATCTGTAGTAACTAAAGTGAGCTTAACAATAATACTATCCCGGACAGTTATCCGCTTCCATTGATTACCGATCAAATTCATGGGGCTAATAATTTCTTGAAACTCGATGGCGCAAGCAGTTTTCATTTGATCACGAAATTTTAGATTTGTATACGAAAATTCTATAGAAAGTACTGCTTTTATAACGGCTGAAGGGCAGTTTTAATTCTTGACTGTGCCTTTTGGTCTGATGAATTCAATTTCGGTTTTTAGAGGACAATTGTGATATCGTTGGGTGATTTGGTTCGCGATTGTGTGGTGGTGTATTTTGTCTCTCCCGGTGGGGTCCAGTATGGGAGGACTTAATGTTGGAGGCTGTAGTATTTGTGTAGTGATTAGTTACAATTATAATCCAGTGTCAAGTTGTAGTGTCGAGTTGATCTGATGTCGAATTGTTGTGGTGTCAAGTATTTCTGGTATAAAGTTCTGGTATAAGGTTCTGGTATAAAGTTCTGGTATAAGGTTCTGGTATAAAGTTCTAGTGTACAATTCTAGTGTACGGTTCTGGAAGTTGGTTGGGAAGGTTCTGGTGTAGGTTGGCCGAGCGGTACGAGATACTGTTTTAGCTTTTTCTTCTAGGCTCGAGGACGTGTGCTAGCAGGATGGCCGTGTCGGAAATAGTAGTACTGAGGTGGTTCCGGAACGCCAGCGCCATCTGTTGGCGCTTGACAGAGTTAGTGTTTTGCACCGGTATGGAAGGGACGAGTCGAGGCGTAGCCGACGGACATCGACTCACTTTGTGTTAGGCGGTCGGCCGGTGCAGACGACACTGAATCTGCCCCGCGTTCCGTGCTGTGTATCTATCTACTGGGATAGCGATAGCTGGTTGCTTGTGAATTGATTACGGTGATGTAATTAATTCGTAATATCATAAAAATTGTTTACTCATGCCAACATTATCCACTGAAAACAACAGTAGACCGGGTACTCAAATACTATATGCGAGGGAGATCCACCCAACTGCGACATATATATATAAAAAATGCTTTTTTTTTCGAATTACAAAACCAACCAATATAAAAAAGACACTATCCCCCACTTTTTACCAAATATCTGAGATATTGCATGTCAAGTGTTGAATATCAACAGCCAGAGAAACAAGAAATTAAAATAATTACCCACCAAGTGGGAATCAAACTTACAACCGTCGACTATATTTATATACTATATATTTAAAGCCTTTTTTCTACAAGAAACGTTCATAAACTGTAAACATCATAACTACATATAGTTAGACAAAACATATAAAAATAATAAATGTCTAGACATTGCGCGTTCGCTGTCAAAACTCATCAATAACTCGTATATTTTATTATCTCGGCAATCGACGCGATCAAAGGCAACGATCGATTTCGCGGTAGCGACTGAGACATTGTAAGTGTGTAATTAATAGCAATTGCTCCAATGCGATGTAATTTCTTATGTTACGCGCGTTGCGAAACGGAGAGTGTGTCTTTAGTGCAAAGTTTATTTATAAAACTGGTGTGAGTCACTTGGATGAATTGTTATTTTTTCAGTTTCACGCTTTATCCCGCACACAGTAGGGTAACCTAGTCTTGAGAAACACCGCTCCCCACTTTCCGCGGAATTCTGGAGAAATTGTTTTGAAACTTTACAAAGAGCTTTATAATCAATAGTTTAAGTTGTTTACTTCTTAAAGTACTTTTCTTTCGCTTTGCCCGTTATCCAGCATATCAAAGGGAAGGTAGAGACAGCCTAGTGTTAAGACATTCCGCTCCCCTTTCTGCCGATTCTGGAGGCAGTGGCGGAACTCAACGCTGTGCTATCCCTCAACATCAGACCGAAGAGATGAAAATATTAATAATTTCTTTTCCTCGACTGGAAATCGAACCCTCAACCTGTCGCGTATACAGTCACAGGCTCGTGGCCCCATGACTGACCTCCACCATATAATATAATTAATATAGCCTATTATTTATTCCTTTACAACAAATACAACGGACATTACGAAGGCGGCATTGATTGCGGAAATCCCAGCAAAGCTTAAACAATATTGAACAACAATAGACGCCAAATTACTTTTGTGTTTAAAATTACGTTTCATTCATAGCTCTATGTTTACATAAGCCCGTCAGCGTGTACGAGACCTTAGTAACCAATTCATGTTTTATTACTAGCTAATACAACACATGTCGAATCTATACTAATATAATATAGTGGAAGAATTTGTTTGTTTGTTTGTTTGTCTTAGGGCTAATATCTCTGGAACTACTGGTCGCATTCACTTCTTTTTGTTTTGTATGAAAGCTACATTCCTAAGGAGTGCTTTAGCCTATATAACATTGCAATGTATTTTTTATTTAGCCTTAAATAACGAAATAACAATAGTCATAAACTCTAGCGAATCTCAAATTACTTTAACCACATGTGCTTTAGAAATAGTTAAATATATAGTAAGTACGTCGTACTACAAAAACAATTTCATTGGCTCTAAAATAAAATTGAAAACTGCAAATATTTCACCAATTTTTATTTGTCAGATATTAAAACTTACGAGCAAAAATCAAGGAAATTTAATAAAGATAAACTTAGGCGTTTATTGCATGTAATTTGGATGTACACTTTTCGAGAAAATGTAAAATTTCAACGCTCTGTTTACGATCGCACGCCTAGGTTCGAGTACCGCGGACGCCCTTGCCGCCGATGACATCTTCTCCAGAAGCCACATAGTGCTTGCACTCAGATATCTGTTGGCATATGCGGTATAGTGAAAGATTTATAGCTAACATGCGGGCGAAGCCGCGAGTGGTCCGCTAATTCCGAAATATTGCTCAAGATGGTTGAAAGGTGTGTTTTGGAACAATAATACAAACACTTAAAATAAATAGTCTATAAAATTGTTGCTTGTGGTAAAATTTGCGGCTTCGGTTAATTTGAGACCTAAAACCTAAATTCGATCGTCACTATATACAAAATTACATAATTCGATATTCTGTAGCTAGTATGAGGCTGTAGTGGGTTCGATCCCCACCCAAGGAATGATTTATTAATATCTTCATTTCGTCGCTCTGGCCATAATGCAAAAGCCCAGCATTAAATTCCGCAATTCAACATACAATGCCTTGCGAAAAATTCGGCTGAAAATGGGAAACGGAGAGTCTTGACACTAGGTTAAAATCATCCACACCATCTGGACACGTAGCACTCCACTACTGTGCGTTTTCGTAGAAATTTCCTTCCACGCGCCACCGAACTGTGGAATGTTTGCCCTACCCCTTTTTCCATAAAAAAAAAAGGTTCCCTCTGCCTACCCTGATGATTCATTTATGCTTATATCCTGCATAACCAGTAAAGTTGTGTGAATTTGATGATATTAACATATCTACTACTGATATTACTGATAATATTTTAAATAACTTCTATTATTGTTATTTTATGGAAATAATAGTATAGAAAATTTGTATTTTTCATTTCATACATTGACGAATATTAATTTTATTACAAACTAGAGGGCCCGGACGCGGCTACGCCCGCTTGAACTATACGATTGTTTCTTAAATATATTTATGAAATCATTTTTGGTTTTCAATAGTATTTGTAAGAAAATATCTGAGTAACCGAAATGAACAAACAAAAGGAGTAAAAGTAACTAAAGGAAATTCTTAATATTAGAAAAAGTACCTAAAGTTTGCCGTGCGCGCGTACTGCACATTTTTCTATACTAAATAATTAATAATTTTTGCGAACAATATTAAATAAAATCCCAAATGATTAAAATGACGATATTTTAAGTGTATAGCATCGGTATAAATAACCGAACTGAGATAAATAAATAAGTAGTAGTAGTAATAAGCAGCAAATAATTAAATAAAAATTAACAGTAATTCGAAAATATATAAAAATTTACAAAACCATCAAAGTCATCTGCCCGTTCGCGTCGGTCATACTATACCTACCACTCGTAGGCTAGGTCATTCCGAATCACTG